>JAWZYU010000107.1:728062-983262 GCA_038380435.1 Ryuthela nishihirai | reverse complement strand
CATTCATAAACACAGCTGCCTTAACTGACCAATACGATATAATAATATGTAGACGAAATTATTTATGGCAGATTAAGGCATATTGTGGAAGTAATAGAAATATTTACTATTAAGACAAGCCTTGGGTAAATTCAGGACATGGTTTCTAAAGTGTGGCAGTCAATGCAATGAGTGAACAAATTTTTGAAAATATACTTGTTGACTTAGCAGAAGTAGTGATGATACTGTAGCCCAATGTTTCCCAAAGTGGGCGATACCGCCCCCTGGGGGGTGCTGGAATGATCCAGGGGGTCGGTAGTTGCCTCGGGTGCAATTGGGGGGGGGGGGGGGGTGAAGCATAAAGAAAGAAGGGCATACATGTTTCATCTGTTGAAGTTAAGTCATAGTGATTACTTTATTTTTCAAAAAACTCATAAAATGCAAGTTATAACCAATCAGTGGTCAAGTCCGATACATAAAAGAATGCAAATCTTTCATTGCATCTTTCTGTTTGTTTGCTTAAAGAAGATAGATTTCTAGGGGGTGCTGAGTAATTTTTTTTTCTGAAAAGGGAGTGGTAGGACAAATAAGTTTGGGAACCTCTGCTGTAGGCAATGTATTAGATGACAGTAAATTTCCAGCTAATTACAGACTGAAAAAGCATTTTCTTTTTGTTAAAGTTAAAGTTGTTCAAATGGCTTCATTGATAACATTTTTACTTTTACATAAATGATCACTTGCATATATTTAGTGCTGGAGGTACAAGATCATACATATCTGGTACTGTGTTTTATATCCACATGTTTGATATGTACTTAAAAATTAGGCCTCAAAATGTAATCAATAGCAGTTACTTCTCTGCACATTGACATTAGGAAAGGCTTGTCATACAGTTTGTTTATATTAGGTCTCAACGTAAGGGGAATGGAGTTTAGTTGAATTGGTAGATATTACCTGCTAGTAATTTGGATGGATGAATTTTTTTACTCTTGTGCAGATAAATATTTTATGTTTTATATTGGCAGTATTTTCAATGCTACTATCATACCTGATTTATCTAGTGATATGCCATTATATCACTAAATACTGGGATTGAGAAACAACTTTTTGAACCTTACAGAGCTATTTGGATGTATTTTGAAATAATGGATTATGAAAGTTATCTAGTGTTGTTTGAATTGGAGAATATGTGATTCAAAAAATGTATTTTTTAAGGGTGATTGTTATCAAGAATCTACTATCATACTGTGTATTACTGATGATAATTTTAATATGTACATAAATAACATTCTTATTTAGTATAAGGGAATAAATAATGTTAGAAACAGTAGCATGCAGTGATATATTTAATGTTTATGAAGAGGTTTATCTTGTACTATTTTACAATTTTTTAAGTGAGTGCATTGTTTGTATATTGATTAGAGTATTCTTGTCATGGTAATAGGAAAGAAGATGTGGTGCAGTCGAAGAAATTGTACGGATATTAAAACCAGGTGGAAAAGCATTAGTTTATGTATGGGCTTTGGAACAGGAGGGACCTGAAGGGCCATCTAATTATCTTAGTTTTAGTAAAATTGCTCAAAAAAGCCAACAGTATAATGATACAAAAGATCTCTCCACTGTAGCTCAAGAAAAATTAAATGTTTCAGAGACTGTCCAGAACTGTAATGAAAAGCCAACTACAGGTTCTGCCACTTTACAACCTCAAGCCAATACTATTTCTTTAAAAAAAGAATTGGAATCTTTTATGAATATACCTATTCATAAAAATAGAACTCATTTCGAACATCAGGATGTTTTGGTACCTTGGCATAAGAAAGAAAGAAATAAACTAAACTACCCTGTCAACCAAGAAGGTGATAATGAACAAGTATTTCATAGGTATTATCATGTTTTTACTAAAGGTGAATTGGAAAGGTTGATTACATCAGTAAACAATGTTTATATTCAAAGTTCCTACTATGATAAAGGAAATTGGTGTGTATTATTTAAAAAACTTTAATGTATATAATGTAAAAAACATATTTTGTCATGAATGATAAAAATATTTCTAAAAAATAACATTTTCTATTTAAAATGTTTTCAGAGTTGCATGGAGGTTCAAATATATACTAGGCACACTCTTTTTAGTGGTTGGTAAGAATTATTACCTATCTTCCTATTGCTTTTGGCTGTGACATTTGTCAGTTTTGTGGTTTTGACAAAACATTGTTCCACCATATCTTTCAAATGTGATGGAGAAATTTATTGATTTATGTGCCAAATGAAAGCTTGTGGTGTGGGGCTCACAACTGTGACTAGTTAGCTCTCAAACGTTTCAAGCCCATGGACTCCCTTAGCAATCCACTGCATACTCAAGGACCCTCTCACCTCTCATCCCTCCGCATTTAAATAATCATATTAATGTAAAGCAGATTTAAATGAAAGTATTTAACTTAAATGTTTTAATGCTTGTACAATGCTCACAAAATGTTTAATAACTTTAAAGTCTGCCGCGTGTGCGGGAGAGCCATATCCTGCGCACATTAAAGAACACCTTGGATGGCTTTGACAGGAGGATATCATTTGTCTCCCAAAGCTGTCCAGTTGGCCCCTACTACCTAACCTACTCTGAGTCCCCGGGTCCTTGTTGCCTGGCCATTTAGCCCATTGTATGCAAAAAAAGTTCCGCTGAAAGGTTTTTACTTCAATCATTAAGTTGGAATTTTTTGTAGCTAATATAATGACTGACCTGATTCTCAGAACCACTGTACCACAGCATAAAAGAAATAACAAATATATATATATGAATAAATGTGGCAAGCATATGATTTCAAAAGCTCATGAAAGTGAACTTGTAGCAAAGTTGAACAGGGGTGTTAAGTTACCGATAAGAGGACGCTTAGGGCCCCAGCTACTGAAGGACACTCAAATTGTTCTCTGAATTGCTTTCTAAATTGTAGTGGTCAACTGTCATTTCAACTATGAACCACAGGAATGCTGGACTCTGAATCCACTACGAAGTTGAAGTTATTCATAATATGACGATCAAAAAATTTCAGTCTGATGATTTAATCATTTTCAGTGCAAAAAATAGCTAAAAAAAAGCTTCTCTTTTGAGAATTTAAAAATAAAAGAAAATGTATATTTAAGACTAGAGGTATTCCAGTCATAAATATCTTAGTCGCTGATAATCGGATAAAAACATCTTTGAAAAGTTATGGATTTGCTGAGCACATGGTTTTCACAGTCTTCATGTATTTGGAAATAAAGTCATGTAATTAAAAAAAATATTTTTTTTTTCATGATATCTTCCCTAAGATATCATTACCATCATTTATCCATCTTTTCAATGAAATCATAAAATTTGGCTTGAATTTAACAATAAAAAGATCTTTATCATGACTCAATTTCTAACAGTAAAATATTTCCTTCATTGTAATCTCTTAATGGCAACACAGTGAAGACACCAGAAGTTCACAGAGAAATTTGTTCACTTGGAAAAAGCCGAAGTAAAGTTATTTCAAATATTAGATTTTTATCTTTTTAAGAGAATCATAATGAGCTCACTGACTGTGTAATAAGCCAAGTAATATTGGGAGTAGAGCTTTTTAGATGACTGATATAGAAAGTGGTTTTATTTTGCAGGTAGTTGTGGGATAAGATGCTTCTTTTTTAACCTGTTGGGTGGCTATTTTGCACCCAGCTGAATATCTAGCATATAGGTAAAAAAAAGAGGGAACTTCAATGTGTTCTCACTCGTCTGATAAAGCTACATAGCTTGACCACAATTGATGTTTTTGTTCGTTTTGCAAAAATGTCCCCTCTGGGGCAGAAAGATCATGGGCACGTTCTTGTGGGATTTACCCTTTGCATGTTACGAAGCAAATAAACAGTCAGCAGCTACCTTATGAAAGTTTGTTTAATATTTTCATCATTTTATGTGGGGGGGAAAAGAAAGTTAAGATGATGAAAATCGTTGAGCAAAGAACCCAAATGGTTTCAGAGCTCAGATTGAAAGAAATATTCGCAGTGCGTTCTTTAATGTAAAATTATGATTCCAATTGGAAATTTTTAATAAACTTTACATTTAATATTCAATATCGAGATGCTTTACTACGTTTAACACTAAATAAGGCAAGTTTTACCCTTCACAATTAAAAGACTATTTCGTATGTTACCTGTGATCAAAAGTGGAAAGATTAGGTTTTGTTTTGACAGCCCATTCTTGATTCAAAGAGGGGCGAGGGTGGCTCAGTTGGTAGCGTGCCAGGCTTGTAATCTGCAGTTCCCAGGTTCGAGTCCCAGCTGGGTCAGCTTTGAGATTTTTCTCTGCAAAATTCCCCGCTCTGCCCACGGTCAGTAGGGGACACTGATGGGCTTGGAAAGGCTGCTGTCTGTCGAATGGGACATTAAGCCGTGGCCTGTGTACGGGAGAGCCATACCCTGTGCACGTTAAAGAACACGCTAGATGGCCTTGATGAGAGTCTACCATCTGTCTCCCAACAGCTGTACCCATTCTCTGAATTTCGCTGCATAGCCTCTCCTAATTCAATGTCATCCTACCCAGTTACACTTTCCTCTCTCTATCCCTCAATTACTATCCCGTTCTTCCAAATTTTACTAGGCATATGCTCTACCTCCACATCTTCCCCTCCACCAACTTTCACGCTCTATTTCCTGGCAAAGGAGGGGGGGGGGAGGAACAGAAGAGAAAAAAATATTTTCACTCGCCCCCCCCTCAAGGGAAATTACTATAGACCCCCACTAATTAGTCTATTCCATGCCCCATCCCACCCTCTGTTCCCCCCTTCCCTCCCCCCCTCGACAGATGGGGCGATTTCCAGTTTTTTGCAACTGGACTTCTAACCTCCACTTCTGCCCCCCCCCCCCCCCTCATTCATTACCACTCAAATCGCAATCAAGATCACCTCGATGAACTGGGAAATTAATATCTATTCCCATACTCCACTCCACATACGACAGGGCACTGATAACTCTGCTTGTTGCTTTTACCTCTAGGCGGCCTACGAGCCATTTTGACTCTTAGCCAAATTGTGAGGTTGTTGGTACTCCACAGTACTTTCCATTCTGGCACTTACCCATAGACCCATATTGCTCCCACATCCACTCTTGCTCGTAGGCCAGATGCTAAAGGGGCCAAGGCCCCTTTTATAAAGTGGTCCGGTCGAATGATGAAGGATGTTTACTACTACTCTTAACTATACAGGAACTCTGGTATTTTCCAAAAACTCTACGTTTCCCAAATTTCATGTGTTCTTATTTCAATCCAAGCAGGTAAGCCTCATTTTTAGAGGTTAGTTTTTGCGATAAATTCGAAATTGCTCAAAAACAATTTACAAATTTTTCTGGATTAAAAGTACTGTATGTTGAAACTAATTTAAATTTTTTTAAATCGCAATGCGAAATCGAGATGTTTGCGATAAACTTCTATCCACAAAGCGCGATTTCAGCGTTATTCCCGCAATATTTTTCAGGACTGTCTCAATTTTCTTTAGTCTTATCACAGTCCAGAAGTACTGATAAAAGTGTAAGCGAAGTGTTGTCATATCACTTGTGTTAACCAAAAGTGCTCAAGTTTACTATTAAATTCATTTCCTCGTCATCCATTTGTTTTGCATATATACATATTATGCATTTGAAGTTTGTTAGTAGAAACTATATACAGAAAAATTAACAATTTTAACAGTTTCTTCTCACTGCATGAGCAAAACCTGTGTCCTGAAACTAAAGAGGTTAAGCTGCAAATTTGATGGACATGATATGCTCTAAGCTATCCGTTGTTCAGCTGATGTCTGCTTTTGTCAGTCCTAAGTCTTTAAAACTCCGCTGGCTCGAAAGTGTCTGTTGTGATATGTAACAAATATGAACGTTTTATAATGCAAGTATTGAAACGTTAAATATGTGAGGCAGAAAAAGAGTGGAATAGGAAACGAAAGATATTCTGAATATATTCAGAATATCTTTTCATCTTCTCATAGGAACAGAGGCGTAGGAACGGTTCCAGGTAAAGTTCTTTGCATAATTGTGCTTAATAGAATTAAGAATCTGATTAACGGGCAATTGTGTGATGAGCAAAGTGGATTCGGAAATGGTCAGAGATGTGTAGATCAGATATTTTAACTCTGGTATAGGCACTATAACTGTAGCAGATATTTGAGAAATGTTTAGAGTTTCAGAAACCTTTGTTGATTTCAAAAAGGCTTCCGACTCTGTTGATCGTCATAATTTGTGGTTGTGAAATCATATGGTATACCAGACAAGTTAGTTAACATAATGAAAGCTCTCTATAATAACACTGAGTCATGTGTGAGAGTTTGCAAGGCTTGTAGCAATTGGTTTAGCATTACTTCTGGTTTCGACAAGGGTGGATTTTGTCTCCTTTTCTCTTTAGTTTGGTTATTGATTATGATATGCGAAATTCACTTCAAGGGAAAGTTTTTGGCTTTAAATGGGCTGGAGATAAGAAAATTTCTGATTTAGATTATGCTGATGATTTAGCCCTTTTGGCAAATGAGTTGATGAGATGAATTCTTTCATTAGGGCTGTTCATGAGAACGGTAATAGAGTAGGTTTGGTAATAAAAAACTAAAGTGACGAAAATTGGTCAGGCAGTCGGTGTTTCAGTCGCTCGGAATGGTTGCGCTCTTGAGCAAATGTCTGTTTAATTATCTTGGGTTGGGTTGTTTTACCTCTGAGCGTCACTTTTTTGCACACCATGGGCTAAATGGCCAGGTCACATGGACTCCGAAGGCTCAGAGAAGGTTGGGGGAGGGGACCCACTGGAACAGCTGTTGGGAGACAGATGGTAGCCTCCCGTCAAGGCCATCCATCGTGTTCTTTAACGTGCACAGAGTATGTCTCTCCCGCACACGGGGCCACGGCTTAACGTCTCGTCCGACGGCGGCCTTTCCAAGCCCATCGGTGTCCCCTACTGACCATGGGCAGGGAATTTTGCAGAGATAAATCTCAACGCTGACCCAGCTGGGACTCGAACCTGGGAACTACAGATTACGAGCCTGGCGCGCTACCGACTGAGCTACCCCCGCCCCTAATTATCTTGGGAGTTATGTAACAGATACTGGTGATGTGTGGCATGAGATAAATAGAAGAATAGGGATTTCCCCTGGGACTTTTAAGTATATGGAGAGTGTGGAAAAATAGGCATACACACGTAAAAACTAAAATTAGGCTGTATAATAGTTTGGTTCTTTTTAAGGTTAGTTATGGTAGCGAAACATGGACTCTTTGTAAAAAGGATTTCAAGAAATGCCTTTGATTCTAAATGTTTGCACAGGTGGTTTGACTTTGTTAGTAATGATGAGGTTAGAAAAAGGAGTCATCAACCTTTGAGCAACATTTTGTGCAGAGAGAGACTGTTGGTTGGCTATGTTGCCTGTATGCTCAGCTGCAGATTGGTAAACAAAATTATTAACAGTGTGCCTAAAAGCTTCAGGAAAAGGGAGAGTTGGGTTGTTTTTAATGAGTGGCACTTTTTTTGCACACAATGGGTTAAATGGCCAGGCCACAAGGACCCTGAATGCTCAGAGAAGGTTGGGGGAGGAGACCTACTGGAATAACTATTGGAAGACAGTAGCCTCCTGTCGAAGCCATCCAATGTGTTCTTTAATGAGCACAGGGTATGGCTTTCCTGCACACGCGGCCACGACTTAACGTCCCATCCGACGGACGGTGACTTTTCCAAACCCATCTGTCTCCTACTGACCATGGGTAGGGTGAGGGGAAAAGAGGGAGACTTGGGATGCAATGGGCAGTGTCGAACAGGAGCTTGCTAGAATTTGCCTACAGTGGCCAAATGCAGCAGGTGTAGCTCAGAAGAGACATGTATGGAGAGGAAAATTGTAGTCTGGTGGGACCTCCATAGCCTGTGGCTGTATGAGGTTTTTGTATGTATGTATGTATCTTTTTCTTCGTCCCCACGATTCCTGATCATCCATTCCATTGGGGATATGCCCCCCTTTTCCATAAGCAAAAGTTTGGAGGTTCTTGCAGGAATTCCGAAATTACTGGCAACTTGCTGTTGGAAAACTGCTCAAAAGAATCTGAGCTCCTCAAGTTTACAGCGATTGGTGGGATGATCGTTTCTGTGATGCCCATAAATCGCTTAATTCCTCCTGGGGTGAGATTTCCGAGTGGGGCCTTCTCAATGCTTCTGAGGAGGACATCTCTGAACTCTCACCCCCAAGGAGTAACGGCAGTCCACAGATTTTGCAATGCCACGATGGGAAGTTAGTACCTACCCAACTGCTAATTCTTACATTTACGCCATTCCTGCCAACTGCCTTCATGGCAGGCTACCTTCACTTCAAAGTTTCTAGTAACAGTTACAGTTGAATAGTGTAAATCAAAACCCCTGCGTTGGTTTCAATGCCAGAAGTCATCTACGTCTTGAAAGGAGAAAAGGCAAGCTGCATGAATTGTAGTGGCTTGCAAGTGTCCTAAGGAGATTCATTGTTGTGTTGGCTTCCATGACAGTGAAGACTGATAACGTTCCATCGTCTGAATTTTTCTAGCCAGCTGTAATACCTCCTTATGCAGGTGAAATCGCAGTAGGTATCGACATCGACGCTTTCTATTCCTGCTTCAGTGCCTTCTGCTACTACCTGCAGAAGGCTGCCTCCATCATGATCAAAAACAACCTTCTAAAGCTGTTTCCCCCACTGGGGCAGAAGAAAAAGATCCCAAGTCCTTGAGCAAGTGGTCCGAGATCCATCCCTCAGAAAGCAAGGACAAGGACCATCCTCAACTGCCAAAACCGTCCCTGTGACACTGAAAATAAATAGGAAATCATCTGCCTACTCCTCTAAGATCTAAGATAGCCACACTCCTAAAATGGAACAGTCATTGATTACAGTGAAATCGTCACGACATCAAAGTCCTCCTTCAGGCCCATGAGGCCTTTGCATTGCCTGCAGGAGATGCAGACAGCCAACGATCCGGCATTTCGCACTTTCACCTGAGTGGAGATAGCCCAGCTCCAGGGGTGTCACCATCCTTGTGAGCTACCATTCTCCGTTCCTGGTCTTAACCCTCACCACCACTTTTGAAGCTGTTGCCAGCCACCTCTTTGTGCGATTTTCTTTGACTGTCTGCTTTGCCTATCTTCCACCCAGAAGTGTTTCCTTCCAGGATGATCTTGTCTCACAGCTGCCATCCCCTCCATCATCATGGGAACTTTAACAGGCACAGTCCTCTTTGGGACAGTACCAACACAAATGGGAGGGATGGAGTCATTGAGCAATAGCTCCTGAATCTTCCACCTTCCCTAATGAACACCAGTATCAGTACTAACTTTCATTCCCAAACCTGCATATTTACTGCCATTCATCACCACCACTGTACCATATTGGGCCTCACTTAAGTTTATATTTCTTACAGCTTTTTGTTTCTAGTAACAGTTACAGTTGAATAGTGTATTCTAACTGTTACTGGCTAACAGACCGACTCTAAACCGGAACATACCGGATTCTAATAGTTGTACAGTTGAATAAGTATATGTAGCTACTATTGATTTAATTTGTAAAGATTCTAGAATATAAATCCTATTCTGCATTCGTTATTTTTTTATTTTTCTGCATTTATTAAAATAGAGTATTGAAATGTGTTCATTTTTAAATGAATTACGCCCTAAAAAACTGCTTGAGAATGTCAGTAAACGGAATGGTGAACAAAAAAAAATTAAACATATAGTTCTCATATTTAAGAGGATGTTTCAAAAAACCAATAAGACAATCATTTTGTATTTTGTACTGGAAAGACATTTCCTTCAGTCAGTTAACCCCCTCCCCCCATTTTTTTTTTTTTTTTTTTGCATGTCCTTGCTTGATTCTGAACAATGCCTTCACTGAGTTTATAGGTAATTTATTTCAGAATTTGTATTAAAGAATTTTCGTGTAATAATTGGACACGAAACATTAAAATAGGAAAAATAACAAATTCTGGCTTCCTGTTCTTTTAACGGGAATAAGTGACCAAGTACGAATTTAATCTTTTTATTTCAATTAATAGATTTAAAAAAAATTAAGAAAAACTGATATTTCGCTCATCTTAATCATTTTATACAGTATTATTTAGCAACATTCCCAATACGTTTGCAACATCGTGAGAGTTCTTGTCTATCTAAGCAGTCGTACCTCCTGCCACTGAGCGTATGCCACCCAACAAGAGCGACTTTGGCTTTCTGAGGCCATAAGCTATGACAAGTTTAAGAAGCCCTAAACTGTGACATGTTTTAACAGATCCTAAACTATGTTAGGATTTATGAGACTAAACTATTGCAAGATTTATGAGGCCCTAAGCAACCATACGATTAAGAGGCCCCAAAATTTCAAGTTAATAATTTCATAAGTTATATATTTATTATTCTGACTGAAGGGAATGTTAAAAAATATATATGAAACTGATATGGTGAAAACATTACATTAACATTGGTATACAATAATGACTGTAAACTTGAGCAGTTTTTGCACAATAGATTAATCTGAATATAAAAAAAAATCGTGACAACAATTTAAAAATTTTGAGAATCTAAGCTGTAGCTTAGCTTATGCGTAAGTCGCCCTGCACCCAACTACCGGAATGGGAGTGCTCTCTAGTCAGAGTTACGATTTCCGGTGATTTACCCCTGGTTGTGGCAGCTTGCTTTTGAAATCCAAAACACTTCTCTATACAATTTTAGCCCCATATTTTCTGTCCGACACTAAAAACAGATTAATAAAAAAAAAACTCATTCCATATAGAATAACATTTTTAACCTTTCCTGTTTGGTGAAATATTTTAGTAATTGGGAATTCCTACTCGTCTTATTCGCAGACTCCCCTACACACACGAAACTAAGAATAAGAAACTATTGGAGCATAAATTCTCTGACGTATAGTACTGTGGCCAGAGCTGTCTCTAGTATACAGGGTGATTCAAAACTTATCGTTCAAATTTCGTGGGGAGGTAGGGAATACGTCAGGAAATCGATTTCACATAGGAAAGTATGTCCGCAAACGTCATCTATATGAACAAAATGGAAAAGTAAAGTGAACACAAGGAAACAGTACAGTTAAGTGGTAACGAATGTGACTTTTATTCCAACAAGGTAAAGTGCAGGTTCACAGTAGGTGCTCAAAATTGAGACCATTTACACGGACACAGGATTCACAGCGCCGTTGCATTGACCGCCGAACATTTTCAAACACGCCTGGCATATCACGGACAATGCCTGCGGCGGACACTATTCGTGCAACAAGGTCCAATTCACTGTCGACGGGGACCTTGGCGTAAAACGATTCATCACTAGTAAGTCAGCTCGTACACTGATGACAGCAGGAGTGGTCGGGCGAGCTGTACACTGGTTGGGTACACACAGCGCCCTCTACATACGCATGCGTACATACTTTCCTATGTGAAATCGGTTTCCTGACGTGTTCCCTACCTCTCCACGAAATTTGAACGATAAGTTTTGAATCACCCTGTATATAGAACTCTATGGCCAAAAGCACATCTCCCTTTACTGTCGAATGCTTCATCTGTCAAAACAACTGCTTTTCCTTTCAAAGGTACAAAAATTTCTCCCTTGGCAATTTCTCTACAAGCCACCAATTTTGTTCTTAATTCAACCCATTTGAATATCACCAGAGCCAGGTATATATTTGACGAATTATTCAGGAGCAGCTGGATAATCAAGCATATTATTTGAAATATTGGCTTCTAGACACATTTTTTTGTCAGTATCTTTTTAGCTTTTTGTACTACTAAATGACCCTTAATTGTTGTTTGCCATTTCAAAATTCTGCTTGAAGAGACATTTATTTTCACTTGGTTACAAGTATGATTCCTATGCAGAGGCGTAGCTAGGCTTTTGGCGCCCTTGTCAAATTTGAATTATCCGCCCTTGTTCAGTTATTGATAAAAAAAACACGTTATTTATATTATATATATTTATTGTCATTATTTTAATACAGTTACATGAATAAATGTTAATTGCACATAAACAATTGCCAAAGAAATTGCAATTATTTATTTTTTAAAGTATTTTAATTTTTCCTACTTTTTCGTTGGCAAAATCGCATCAAAATTAATTTTTTGGGTCAATTCTCGCTCGATTGATAGAAAACAAAGTATGATGTACGTTCCTGTCCTCATGTTGATCTTAAACAATCCCGGGGTTTGTAAACCTAATAATTCAATATAACGTAATATAACCAGAATTTTATAATGGCATGATTTGTAAAAGTAATATGAACAGTAGCCGTCCCATGGCCGAGTGGTTAGCGTGCTTGGCCACTGATCTAAGGGTAAGGCATGGCTATTTGTGCCGTTCATTCAGTATTTTGAGTTATGAAGGCTAGAATATTTCACAACAATGCATCATAAAAATTTACCTCAGAAATTAAACCTTAAATAATAAGTATTGTTTCAAACCATTTAACAAATATACATTTTAGAAGTTTGCATGATCATTATTTTAATATTAGCAATTATGATTTTTGTTCAAAAAGATAATTTGTTTTTAAATATTATTATTTAAACAAGATTAATAGTTTGTGCATTATGTATTTAGTATCCCATATTAAATACATAATATTGCTGAAAATCAAAATTTCAATAGATGTCATTGTAATCTTTATCTTAGTCATATTTTTCCATTAAATGCATATTTTAGAAGTTATAGAGCTTCATAGTTAATTTTTCAGTAGTGTATAATTTATATATAATTTTTTTTTAGCAATTTAAGTATTTGTGTTTGCTGATTTTTTCATGAACATTATGTGCAGTCATAGGGATCAACAATGCATTTTGGCTGATGGACAAAGTGTTAAAAATACTTCAAAAATTGGGTATATATAATATACCCAAGTTGCAAGTTGGCACAAATGTCTAATGTTTCAAGAAAATTGTGAATAATAATAATGTTAATATTTAAAATAATATCCTTATTGGATCTTATTTAAATAAACATAACTGCAAGCTGATGTCTGATTCAAGCTGATTGTCATTGGTTTTGTTATCTTTGTGTTTGCAACACTAAAGCGTACTTTTTTTTGTTATAATAAGCACACTATAAAACTTTTATATTATATATTATTTTTCTGAATCATTCTCAGTTAATTCAGTGAGAAATGAAAGTGTAGAAATCCAGTTTTCTTAAAGGGAAATTCACATAATTTTACGAGCTTGGTAGCATTTGATATACTTATTAGTGCTTTTTTATTTTACTCTGATAGGATAACTGATATGACAATGTTCAGAAACCAATCAGTGGTAGCTTTGGAATTTTAAAACAAATGCCACATCTGTAAATATGTTTTTAATGACAAATGTACACTTACACTCATTAGTTTGCATGTCTATCTACTTACATGTGCAAATGCAAGGTATCCACATACCATGTTAATTATACTAAGTCTACTAAACGAAATTTTTTTCCCTGTGGAAAAGGTATAACATGAAAGTACTTTCTATAAATGAAAGGAGCAGGGTTGTTTCCATAATATTTTTGAATTAGTTCATTGTCCCATTTGGGATTCATTTTTTCACAAGTAACTACTACAGTTCCATCAGCTTGCGAAAAAAGAGTCCGCTCTTTATCCACTGAAACCTGCAATAAATAAAACATTACTTTCCACGTAATCCTGACAAATAAGTTTCTTACCTTAAAGACAAAAACAGATTAAAGGAGCATGGTACCTGAAGTTTATGAAGTGAAAACAAAATATTAACCCTTTGGCATATGAATATTTTTACATTAAAAATGCCCAAAGTATTATTTTATGAACTGGAATTTTGCATAATCTGTATAATATGCAGTTTCACCAATTTTTATAATATTTTATTCAGTCATAGATAAACTGTTGAATTTTTATGTGCAATATGCTAAAATGATGAAAGGTTTCTTGTGGTAGTTAAAAGGTTTTTCAGTGTGGAACACCTTAAAACACTCAGAATAGTGGAAGGACTCACATTCATATTGTTTCTTTTTTGCTTTGCACACTGCACATCTTGGGAAGGATTTCTTTAGGGGTGGGAGGAATAAATCTTGTAAAACAGGCCCACTGAAGTCTTGCTGACAATACTATGGATTTTACTGTTGTTTAAAATGCAATTGCATCTGATAATTGTAACTGATTCATAAAGTAATCCCTGTAAGCACTCTGCAGAATGGTATCTGACACCTCATGTTATCTATGGAGAGAGATGATTAAAAGAAATTATTACAGTTGCTCAAACATCTGAGAGATGTTTGTGCATGAATGGGCTTTATTCCTTGATTGTCAGAGAGAGATCAAATTAAGCCAAAGGGTTAACTAACAATACAGATGGGCTGAGTATTATGTCACAATATAAGTGCTCTTCCCTTTCATATCAAACAAGCTTATTTATTTAACATTACATTATGCAAGTTTGTTTATTCACCCTTACATATAAATAAATACAAAAATTCTCTGGCAGCCGAGGTTATTGAGGTCTTCCAGCCAGATTGAACAATTTAGTTCTCCAAACAATCTATCATGAGCAATAGCTGCTGTGTGTAGCCATCAACCCAATTTAAATAAGATCCTGTTTCATATTGTTCACTAATCTCATTCTAAGTTTGCTCCTTTTTCCTTAAACCTTTAGGAACACTGTTCATTACTCTATTCACTAATCTACACTTCTGCATGAGGAGAATGTGATCAAAATGATGCAATACCTCCCTACCCAAGATATTAAAGACAGCTGATTACATCTTTGTCTAACTTCATCATTTGCATAATGAAATCACCTATCACCAAGATGTTATGCATGCTTCTATAATCAAAAGTATCAGTTTTTCCTGTTATCTTCCCTATAAAACATCCAAGTTTCCTTACTATAACAAACTTCAGGGAGTATAACACTACAGCCTTAATTTTGAAAAAAAAAAAAATAAATTATGGGGAACACTAATATAATGCATGTTTGCAGTGTACAAGTTTACTTGCTCTATAAGCCATCATGGAATTTTAAGCACAGTTATATTTTGGCTAGTAGTCACTATATATATCACCTCAGTCTAAAGATCAACATCAGCTGTTTCAATTAGTTCACTTTCCCACTTTTAAGAATTAGCACAGTGATTAAGAAAGAATGGGAAGATCAAAAAACAAATTCATTAATCAATTCTGCTGTTGGAATATTTGTGTTGGTTACAACAAGGAATGCCAAATGAATTCTGCTTAGAAGGCAGAGACAATGAGTGGCATTAAGGGTGGGAAATTGACATCTGCCTCTATGGGGGAATTACACAAGCTTGAGAAAAAGAGTGGCCCACAGTGGTATTTGAATGTACAGCTGAAGAAAGCCAGGTTGAAATACAGGCTCTCATTACAGTGGTTTCTTATTGAACAAAATTATGGGAAACAAGAATTATTCCATTTTGCATCTACAAGAGGCTATGAAACTTTAATTTGGCAACTTAGTAACAATAGCTCCTGCTCTATTATTCAAATAACAAATAGTAGAAAAAATACCTTCATATATGCCTTCCAGCCAAATGAAAGGTGAAACTGGTTTTAAAAATGCAGTTGAATGGTTAGTTTGCTTGGTACTGATTAAAGGGACCCAGGTTCAAGCCATGGGTAAGGTATGGACATTTCAGTGTTGTCTTTCTGCTGAGGTCTTGCCTTTGTCACAGATCTTCCCTATGGTGTATTAAATTGACAAGCTCTTGCCAGATCTCTGTGGAAAGCAGCTGCTTGAGGGGCAATTTATTGTTATTTTTTAACATTTGGCAACTTTTCAAATAACTGTGCTCATGGAAAAAATAATTCAATTTTATCTAAAATTCAGGTAATTTAATCCTATTTATAGCATATGTAAACATACCAATGAACTCGAACTCAAATCATTCCATAGAATACATGGTATATATATATATCCATAATAGTATATTTATATATAATTTTTGGGAGAAGTAATTATACAACAAGAATAAAGATATTCGCCTATGGTAGTAAAATTTTATACAATGCCAAAGTAAACATAATTGCTTAGTAATTATTAGTAGTAAAGTATCACAGATTCCTGTAGACAACGACTCATGAAAAGTTGGATGAAAAAAATTTAGTTTCACCATGAGTGGGGTTTGAATCCAAGTTGTACTGATCAAGCATGCCTGACATGGGAGACATTTCATATATCCCCTTACAGACACACGATGGCACTATGTGCCATCTAGTGTCTGTAAGGGGATATATTTCATGGTTAAATTAAAAAAAAAAACTGCAAGTGAAAAAAGCATATATCTAAAAATATTTTCTCTTCTATTTTTGATTCAGCCATAAATTTATTTTGAAATTTCTTTAATCCGCTACAATTTCTCTAACTCAAGCAATCTTTCATTTCTGTGTGGTTGTGACACAAAATATTTGCCATTGCAAGTATACAGCTTTCACTTCCCCTTAATGAAGGGAGATGATATCCAATATGTGAAGAGGAAGTATTTGGACTTAAATCAACCATGTAAACTACCATGCAGCCATTTAGCAGATGGCACTCACACATGAGTGAGCAGTTAATAACACCTGTGACTTCTGCTATGTTGTCTTCAAGCTCTGGCTATGATGGCTCTTTTTTTAGTTATAATTTCAATTTGAGGATTGGGAATGATCCATTAGGATGCTGGGATAAATGATAAAAATAATTCTAGGAATGTTGAAATAGGTTTAAGGCAGAAAACAGTGTAAAATGGAAAACAAAAAGTTTGTATTTTGTAATTACTTCTGTTTAAAAAAAACAACAGCTATTTGTTGATTTTCAGGAGGTTTTTGAAACTTTGAGGAAATATTTGTTGATAATAGTTCAAAATAAATTTATAAGCTTAAATCAGGAGTTTGCTTCAGCATAGAGTAATGTTAATAAATAAATCAGTAATACCATATATCAAGCTAAAAATGGGCTTTAAGGCTTTAATAAATAATTTATATTCTAGTTTAATAAAATATGCATCAAATGAAAACAAGTATTATTTTTCAAGCCTAAATAATGTATTTTTATAAGATATATATATAAAAATTCTCAAATGGCAATTTCTACTTTTTTTTAAATCAAAGTTTTTTTGTTGTAATAAAAATAGACATACATCTACACACCACAGTTAAGGAGCTAGAACAGATAGACAACTTCATTCTATGCATCGAATTCATTACACCATTGAATTTGTATGTTATGCTAAAAAAAAATTGCGTATTTCTATGCACAATAAATGTGTCCTACTCCAAATTAAATGATATCAGAAGCACTTAACTACTTCAGAACTAGTTTTATTTAACCGAAGGCTGAATGGTGAGAGAATAGCTCTGATGGCAAAACACATTTTCAGGTCATGGAATTCCCACTTTTGTTTAAAGTTTTAGGTAACTCTTCTTTGTTTTAAAGATGGCACGTTGAATTTGGGTTGTTTTACCTCTGAGTGGCACTTTTTTGCACACCATGGGCTAAATGGCCAGGTCACATGGACCCCGAAGGCTCAGAGAAGGTTGGGGGAGGGGACCCACTGGAACAGCTGTTGGGAGACAGATGGTAGCCTCCCGTCAAGGCCATCCAGCGTGTTCTTTAACGTTGGGTTGTTTTAATTCTGAGCGGCACTTTTTTGCACACCATGGACTAAATGGCCAGGTCACATGGACCCCGAAGGCTCAGAGAAGGTTGGGGGAGGGGACCCACTGGAACAGCTGTTGGGAGACAGATGGTAGCCTCCCGTCAAGGCCATCCAGCGTGTTCTTTAACGTTGGGTCATTTTACCTCTGAGCGGCACTTTTTTGCACACCATGGGCTAAATGACCAGGTCACAAGGACCCCGAAGGCTCAGAGAAGGTTGGGGGAGGGGACCCACTGGAACAGCTGTTGGGAGACAGATGGCAGCCTCCCGTCAAGGCCATCCAGCGTGTTCTTTAACGTGCACAGGGTATGGCTCTCCCACACACGGGGCCACGGCTTAATGTCCCATCCGACGGACGGCGGCCTTTCCAAGCCCATCGGTGTCCCCTACTGACCGTGGGCAGGGCAGGGAATTTTGCGGAGATAAATCTCGACGCTGACCCAGCTGGGACTCGAACCTGGGAACTACAGATTACGAGCTTGGCGTGCTACCGACTGAGCCACCCCCACCCCTGGCACGTCGAAAAAACTGACAACAAAGAGCAGTGATGGAAGAAACCAAATATTTTGTTTCTATATAAAATTGTAATAAAAAATAAAGAGAAATTAAATTTTGAACTACAAAAGAATATGTTACTTACATTTAATCCAGGTAGATAATTTAAGTTGTACTGTTTGACTAAAACTTCATTTGCTCTTACGCATTCTCCATCTGCCCTTTTAATTCCTCGACGTTTCCCAGGTGATGGTTCTTTCTGACATACACGGTGTCCAGTACTCTTGCTAGCATGTCTTTTATCCAAAAAAACTGGTACTGCAAAAACAATATCTGTTATGACATAAAACTTTAAGATAAATTCACATTTAAAATTATGCTACAGTTTAAAAGCTTGGAGAATAACTATTTCATGCTACTGCTGCAAGATCTTACTTCTTCTAACCTGAAACTCCATTCTCTCTATTGTGCACCATCAGCAACTATTCATTATCCAAGAGAACAATGTTGCAGCTCTGCTCTCAGATATGTGTATATACTGATCAAAAGAGTGATATCATTCAGTCAGCAAGATAGCCTCATTAGTAGTTTAAGAAAAAATTAGTTAAAAGCAGTGATAAAGATTAAATTTATTATCACAAAATTCATTGTATTAGAATATTAGACATGCTCTCAGATTGCACTTTCAATATATTATTGTGCATCTGTTCTCAAATATACACTCTACACATTGCAATATGGTTGATTTCTTTTCTGTGCACATTTGTCCTTTTTAATGAATCCTAAGGCTACTTATTAATATTAGATGCTAACTTATCAACTAGAAAATTCTCACCATACACTTTCTCTGTTATGAGTTACTATGGCTGGTACACTTGGGAGTTCCTGGTACTTTGATGTTATCTCTGATGTCACCTTGGAGTGTTCAGTTGTGAATGTCATACTGCTGGTGTGCAGTCCTTGCTCCCTACTCCTTGAGATACCAGTCCATATTTCTTACTGTTGTTGGAGAATGGTTATTGAAGATGTAATTTGCTGATGTTTCACATTTGTAAGTAGACACATTTTGAATTCTCTGGTCACAACTATCATTACATATGTTAATTGAAGCACAGTCTTGTAATTTGCAGCTTAAACATAAATAACAATCACAACATTACCTTTTATGTCTATAAATCAATAAATATTTTGTGGAAAAAATTTGGCCAACATATGGGACTTAACCCACATTTGTCCAGAAACATGCCAGAGTATACTACTGATTGAATGCCAGCTCTGTCTTTTTCCACTATTTATGACTTCTAAACTCTTCCTGAGATTTTCGGGGCCTGCAGTTGGCACAACATGATCTGGGGTGGCAACTATTTCTTTTTTATTGCTATGAGTAAGATGGAAATAAACAATGGAGTCATTTCACACTATTTAGAGTTATTAATAATTTAAACATAAATGACAATCACATCATTACCTGTTGACTTTTTAATTTCTATAAATCATTAAATATTTTGTGGAAAAAATTTCGCTGACATATGTATGACTTCTAAACTCTTCCTGAGTTTAGAAGTCATGCATAGTGGGAAAAAGACAGAGCTGGCATTAATCAATAAATAGAATACTCTGACATGTTTATGGAGAGATACAGGTTCAAGTCGTGTATGTTTGCAAAATTTTTTCCACAAAATATTTATTAATTTACAGTTTTCTGATAACATTTATCACCATCAAAAGTTTAACTTACCAAAAGTTGAAATGGAACATTAAATAAGGGATGAGTTTCCTCCGCTAACCAGCAGCTTCATCAGGCAATCTAGTTTAGATAGTTAAAAGTGAACTATTTAATTTGAAAGCCCTCTGTCAGTGTTCAGTAGAAACAACTACCTGGCATAGCAGGAAATTCCATGCTGGAGGAAGGGGGGTAAAGTCAGTATTATATAATGATTGTTGTTAAAGGTTTCGGAGGATGCTCTCCAAATAATTGGTACTTCATTGGTGTAGTGGCTATGATTTTTGGTTCCAGTTGTTAATTTATTTTTAGGGTCCATTTCATGTTCTTTAAGTCTATCTTGTAAATGCCACTAGGTTTTGCCAATATATTTTTCAGTAATGCTTATTATTTCAAAAATATTTCTTGGAAACCTACATTCTTACCATTAATTGTTTCCAAACTGTGGTCCAATACTCCTATTCACAAAATCTTTCAAAAGGTTTGCAGGAAAATATTAGTAATAAAAAATCATGCTCCTCCTCCTAAAGCAGCCATGGGCTACAGAGGTCCACCAGATTGTGCAATTTAGTTCTTCAAACATA
Source organism: Ryuthela nishihirai (assembly GCA_038380435.1). NCBI lineage: Eukaryota > Metazoa > Arthropoda > Arachnida > Araneae > Heptathelidae > Ryuthela > Ryuthela nishihirai. Next base: position 962,852 of record JAWZYU010000107.1, on the reverse strand, counting down.
TCTATCCTGAGCTACATCTCCTACATCTGGCCACCATACACAAATTCTAACAAGGTCCTGTTTGGCATTGTCTGCCCACTGCATTAACGGGATGGCTTAACTCTCTCTATTTGCTAATCTATAATTATGCATACAAGCAACATGGCCAAACAATGGAGTCTTTCTCTGCACAATAATATGCTGCTTAAAGAAGGTTTCCGACTCCTTTTCCTAACTTCATCATTACTTACAAAGTTGAACCACTTAATGCCCAACATACTGTGTAAGTGCCTAGAATCAAAAGCACAAAGTTTTCTGTTTCACTACCATAACTAACTCTGGAAAGAACCAAACTATTTTAGTCTTTTAGTCTTATGTCTAAACAATTATAAAGCAATATAAAGTATGTCTATTTTTTTAGTAAGCACAATTATAAAGTATGTCTATTTTTTTCTGTTTTACTTTCTCTTTTGTACTTTAATCTATTTCAGTATTTCTAGGATTATTTTTATCATTCATCCCAGCATTCATTGTATAACCTGATAAAACTGATACTAAAACCACCATTCTTCCTGAAAAGTGCCACACAACTGCAGCAAAGTAGAGGAAGCTGCAATGTTGTTTAGTTTGTCATGTGATTAATTGGCTACACGTGTTTACAATTTTCCAGTGCCAGACACACTGTCATAAACACTGGAGGAAAACTAGGTTTTCTCAATAGCTTTTATATCTTTATATTATTTTAGGCATAGCTTTCCACCAAGACCTACTATGGCATATAAACTGACATGCTTCTCTCAGACCTATGTGGAAAGTATCTGTTTGAGGGATATTATTATTATTTATTTTTCATTCTTATTTCCACAGATTTATAAATCATTATAGATCTTTCACAGTTATAAATATTAGATACATCTTTGCCATTTTTTTTCCTGATGAGGAATCTTATAACTTGTTGTTGAGGATTTTTTTCTAACCATCACTTTAGGTTCTTTTTAATTTTTTTTAAAATTAGTACTAGGTTTTTCAATAATAAAGTTTTATATACTGCTGGCCATTAAATGTGCAACACCAGGAAGAACTCATCAGATTGTCCCAAAATATGCAAGATGGGTACCGAATGGGAGAACATGTAAATGATTCAAAGCATGGCACATACGCTCATGATGTGCGACAGTAATGCCACTTGGAAGTGGTATAAGAGGAGATTACAAAGAGCCGGTGTAAAGCACTGGAATTGTGTTTATTCGCAGTTCTTGTGCACTAAAGGATCAAGTATACCCTGTTGAAGAATACAGCATCTATATGACTAGGTTTCCGACTTTGATAGAGGGAGAATTGTGGGATTACAGGAAAGTGGATTATCGTACCGAGATAATGGTGCTCGTGTTGGACAGAATGCTGCCACAGTGATGAGAATATGGCGTCAGTGGGTAGAGGTGGAATGAACTCACCGACGTGAGGGATCTCAATGGCCCTGTCAGACAAATGAACAAGAGGACAGACATCTCATGTGCTTGACTTTGAATGATTGTACAGCCACATCAAACACCTTAGCTCAACAGCTAAGGTGTGTTGCACATCAACCAGTGTTCGCACGTACGGTTTGACATTGTCAGCAGTTAATTGATGTGCTTGTTTTATTTTATTATTTTTGGTTATGAATATTAATAGTGATAGTCATTAATGTATTTAAATATGTAATTGAAGATTTATTTTTAATTTTGTTTATTAGTATTTGTGGTTAAAAATTTTAATATGGATATTTAATTACTGAAAATGATGGGTAATATATTAATGAATGTTGAAATGTAATTTGCATTGTGATAGATATTGCAGGTTGGAATGATGTTGGGTATATGGTTTTTTGTTGTCTTTGATGGCATTATTTAGTTCCAGGGACATTTTTGATAATTCAGGTTGGCTGTGCACTGTTTCTGATTTTCTTGCTTTTATAAGATATTGTTCTCTCTGATGAGATTATTTAGTTCATAGTAATGGTACATTGCGCTTGATGTAAACTCGAGTTATCATTACCATGGTAACTAAAAATATTTTTGTAGAAACCTCCGTTTTGGGTTAGGGTCTGGGGTTTGTGGGTATCATCAAAAAAAGGTCATTTTGTCACATTGCGAAAACAATGGCAGCGAGGATTGTAAAGACACTGCTACCCAAAATAGAATGGCTAGAAACTCGTGCGTTTATTTTTTGATAGGATTTAAAAAAAAAGAGATAATGTCCTCAATAATGGTCCTAGTGCTCAGAGGGCCTTCTCCCCCTAGCTACCCCACTTTTCAGTGTCTTCTTAAACAAAAATGTGGGAGAAATAAAAGTCAGTACTAGGACCTCAAGATGCATTCTTTTCACAGTAGGAAATAGGAAAACAATTAACATACTACATACAATAAGTTATGACAAAGATCTATTGCAAAAACCAGTTGGCAAGTACTTTGAAAAGCTTATGGCAATGATTTAACAGCTCATGATCGTACTAAATTTACTACTAATTAGTATATCTTACAAGAATTTTAGCTCTAACCAATTTTAAGCATAAGATGAGGAGTTATTGACTGTTACCTTGTTGGATAGTTAGCAGCTGAAGGGCACTAACTTTTGCAAATAAACTACAGAAGTTCAACTTATGATAATTTAATACACAACCAAAAGCACTCATGATTGAATTTTTAACGATTACGATAAAAATATCAGAGCGAATAATTACGATAAATTAAAAAATTACGATATAAATATCAGAGTTACAAAGATTCTCATTGGCAACCACAGTATTGGACAGAAAAGATAAAAAACACTATATAAGCTTGACTAAAATGATAGACTAACAGGCCTACACAATTGCTCGAAAAAGGCATCTTTACGCGAACCTCCTATAACATAAAATCTCACTAGATGGCGCGCGAACACTCCAAAACAAAGTGGTTTCTTCAGTCGTTTTTGTGTCAAAGCAGCGAAGAAAAACTTTAAATTTCGCGAATGTAAAGAACCCTGGGGTAAAAAATATTCTACAATACTAATTTATGTCTGTATGCCGTAATAATAAACTAATATACTAGGTTTTTTTTAATTTTTAACAAACGATGTATGATTAGATATTCGAAATTATGGCGGTGGAAAGTGAACGTCCTGAAGTTTTCATAGGAAACAATTAATTCACCTCTTAGACCCAGGGTGAGTGGGAAATTGCAACTTTTTGATTTCAGCAAAATTTGTTTATAGAAATAAAACTTTTTTTTTTCATTGGACAGGTAATGATGAAATATTATGATTTTCACTTTCCTAGTCTCCCAGAAACTATAAAATGCGCTCTCTAACTGTCAAAAATTTTGAAAATTCCAAATGATTATTGCAAACGATGTATTTATGCTAAAACTTCGAAATTTTGATGGTGGAATGTAAAGGTCACATTGTACCATTGGCACTTATTAGTTAATCACTTAGACCCAAGGGGGTGGAAAAATGGAATTTTTTAAGAGAATATTGTTTCTTTATAGACATAAATTAAAAAATTATTTGGTGTTGCATAGTTATTGATGAAATATCACGATTTACCCTTTCCAAAGTTAGAATTAGCGTGATCCCCTATCTCTCAATCATGCGCAATTCATTATATATTAGATATTACTCTGAGTTAGTGATTTGAATTATTATTACTATGAATATCATACTTTATGCATTAGCGGCAAAAGAAATTTGATGTCAGAAAGATGCAAAAAAAAAAACGACTTCCTTTCTCCCGATTAACCTGTTCAGTCTATTAAACTAGTCTTATTGAAAATCAATGCCACGAGCTCAGCATCTGAGTGGAAAAATTTTGTGCCGTTTAATGCCAAGCAATCAGCATCATCGCGTTTTCCTCTATTTTATTATCTCCGCAAAATTTCCCCTCCTGCCCATGGTCAGCAGGGAACACTGATAGGCTTGGAAAGGCCGCCGTCGGTAGGATGGGACGTTAATTCGTGGTCCCTTGTACGTGAGAGCCATACCCTGTGCACGTTGAAGAACACACGGGATGACCTTAATGGGAGGCTATCATCCATCTCTCAACAGCTGTTCCGGTGGGTCCCTTCCCCCAACCTTCTCTGAGCCTTCAGGGTCCTTGTGATCTGGCCATTTAGCCCATGATTGTGCAAAAAAGCCGCTCAGAGGTAAAACAACCCAACTCTTTATTTTATTTCTCGTGTTATTTTGCTCTCATCCTCCTGGTTTTCATCTGAAAGTTACAATGCATTTTCAGCTGTCTTTCTGATTTTTTTTTTCAAATTGATATAGTTCATCATCATCATCATCATCATCATCATCATCATCATCATCATCATCATCATCATCATCATCATCATCATCATCACCACCACCACCACCACCACCACCACCACCACCATCATCATCATCATCATCATCAAGCAGCCATGGGCTACGGAGGTCCAACCAGACCGTGCAGTTTAATTCTCCAAGCATATCTGTCTTGAGCTACATCTGCTGCATCCGGCCACTGTACACCAATTCTAACAGGGCCCTGTTTGACATTGTCTGCCCACCGCATCCTAGGTCTCCCCCTCCTTCTGAGGCCTCTAGGCACACTGTTCATAACTCTATTCGCCAATCTATAATTATCCATACGGGCAACATGGCCAAACCAACGGAGTCTCTCTCTGCACAATATGCTGCTTAAAGGAGGTTGCAGACCCCTTTGCCTAACCTCATCATTAGTTATAAAGTTAAACCACCTAATACCCAAGATACTGCGTAAACATCTAGAATCAAAAGCATCTAGTTTCCTGTTATCTTGTATACACAGCGTCCAAGTTTCACTACCATAACTAACCCTAGAAAGAACCAAACTATTATACAGTCTAATTTTAGTCTTTAGGTGTATACGCCTATTTCTCCACAATCTCCATAGATTCTTAAAAGTCCCGGCAGCAATACCTATTCGTCTGTTAATCTCATGCCGCACATCACCAGTATCAGTTACATAGCTCCCAAGGTAATTAAACTGTGACACCTGCTCAAGACTACAACCATTCAGATTAACTGAATCACAACCTGCCTGACCAATTTTCATCACTTTAGTTTTCTCTCTGTTTATAACCAAACCTACTCTACTACCAGTCTCATCAACAGCTCGAATGAAAGAGTTCATCTCATCAACATCATTTGCCAAAAGGGCTAAATCATCAGCATAATCTAAATCAGAAATTTTCGTATCTCCAGCCCATTTATGGCCAAAAGCTTTCCCTTGAAGTGAATTTCGCATAACATAATCAATAACCAAACTAAAGAGAAAAGGAGACAAAATGCACCCTTGTCGAACACCAGAAGTAATGCTAAACCAATTGCTACAAGACTTACCAACTCTCACACATGACTCAGTGTTATTATAGAGAGCTTTCATTATGTTAACTAATTTGTCTGGTACACCATGTGATCTCACAATCAACCACAAATTATGACGATCAACAGAGTCGAAAGCCTTTTTGAAATCAACAAAGCTAGCAACCAACGGTTTCTGAAACTCTAAACATTTCTCAAGAATCTACCTAAGTGAAAATATCTGATCCACACATCCCCTACCACTTCTGAATCCACATTGCTCATCACGCAATTGCCTGTCAACCAGATTCTTAATTCTATTAAGCACAATCATGGAAAGAACTTTACCTGGAACAGAGAGTAGGCTGATACCCCTATAGTTATCACAAGAACTGCGATCCCCTTTTTTGAAAATAGGGATAATAATAGCTCTGGTAAAATCTTTAGGAACCATGCCTTTATCATAAAAGTTATTCAAAATTTCAGTCATCCGAGTGGTAACTGAAACATTCCCAGCTCTAAGCATTTCCGTAGTAATTTCATCCACCCCTGTGGATTTATGAAGTTTAAGTTTAGAAATAGCCAAACTAACTTCGGATTGTGTTATAGGGCCAAAATTAAAGCCAACAATGCATCTATCATCATTGCAAACAATGGGAGCAGAACCAACCACATTGTTTAGAACATCACTGAAATGCTCAGCCCACCTAGCCATGACAGAATCCTCACCTTCTATAACCTTACCTTGTTTATCCTTCAATCGCCGTATACTACTTCGTTTTCTACCACATAAAACATTAACTATCTGGTACAGCTCTCTGCTGTTGTGCTGTCTAACTGCTTCCTCAGCTTTGTCAGCCAGGCCATCAAGCCAAAGATTCTTATCAGTAGCTAACTGATCCTTTGCACGTTTATTAAGTTCTTTGTAATGCTTTCTATTATGACTAGTAGGGTACTGATTAAGGACATTCCTGCAGTTCCTTCTTTCTGAAATAAGCTCAAGTGCTTTATCACTCAGATAATTCTGTCTCCTCTGCTCCTTTTTAATTAAAAGAGTACTGTTTTTTTTCCAAAAAAGCCTGTTTAAAATGGCCCCATTCTTCCTCAACTTCAGTATTAAGCAAACCATGACTGTCATAATGACTAAGTAACCTATCATGGTAAGCTTTAGCTATGACTGGGTCTTTCAGAGCTTCAGTATTAAAGGTAAATTTTTTAAGCCTAGCACAACACTTTTTAAGTTTAAGTTTCAAGACACTTCTAACAAGGTAATGGTCAGATCCAATTTCAACTCCCCTATATGCCCTGGTATTTCTAACAGAACTAGCCCATTTGCTGTTAATTAATATATAATCAATCATATTCTTATGCAGCCCATCAGGTGAAACCCATGTGTATTTATGTATGTCGCGGTGTTTGTAATATGTGTTAGTTATTCTGAAACCACTGAGTTTACTTACCTGTAGGAGACGTTGCCCATTGCCATTGCAGCTACCGATACCAAAAGGGCCTATTACTCCTCCCCAAAGGTCAGAGTCAGTACCAACTTTGGCATTGAAGTCACCAAGAACAAGGGTAATATCTCCTTTCTTGACAGAATTCAAAATATCCTGAAGTTGTTCATAAAACCTATCCTTCTCATCCTCATCAGCATCCTCAGTGGGGGCATAACAGCAGATAAGATTCAAGTCTTTAATGCTTGTCTGAAATTTTGGTGTAAGAAACCTTTCATTAATGCAGTCATATCCTAGAAGAGCATCACTAGCATGTCTGCTGAGCAGCAGACCCACACCTTGGTGATGCTTTCCATCCTCCCTCCCTGTAAAGAGAAATTTAAAGTTATTTTTCAGTATCTCACCTTTACCTGTCCATCTGGTCTCTTGCAAGCCTAGAATATCTAGGTTATAGCGCTGGAATTCCTGCATGAGGACATCAAGAGAATAATCTCTATGTAATGTCCTCACGTTCCACGTTCCTGCAGAGAGAAAATGATTAGTAGGATTTTTAAAGAAATTAGGTATATTGAGATTGGTAGGGCCAACAATATCAAACAGCCCCCTGATCGCAGGCATGGGGCAAAGACCTGTTCCTCCTCCTCTAAAGGCTGAAGTCACCGATGCTGGTAGGAACTTCAGGCACCACCTTTTCAAGTGGACTTTTTCAAGAACCATATGGCCTGCCTGAGACACATTACTCCAGTTTAGGCTTGACGATGCCCAACTAGCAAGTAAGGTTCAGGTACCTGCGATGGCCTCTGATTAGGATTATCCACCAGCTGATATAATATCCCATGCCTCTGTTCACTTAGAGCTGGCAACCCAGAAGCAAACAGAAAACACAGCAGCAGACTCTTCCTCAACAGAGGCCCACCAGTGCAGCAAGTCCAGGATCCATAATCAAGCTCAAATCCATAAACAAGTCCAGTCTAGTAGGTATAAATGGTCAGCACCAGGACCCTGTGAAGTTGACCACTCCTCAGCAGGGTTGAAAAAAAAGAAAAAAGTGGCCATAGATGACCAGATCAGTAGGCCATACTGAACTGGCAGCCCTCCCCTTCCGTTCCCTTCCAAAAGAGAATATCTCTTTTGAAAGGTACTAACGGCCTGCACCACGAGAAGGCGGGGTCGGACATTAGGTGCTAGACCTGGCCGGTTCTGTGCATCATCACTAGGGATTGGTACACAGCTCTCCGTCCAGCTTACGCCTAGCTACCATTTACAGGCCGATATAGTTCACAGTTGTTTTAAAAATTGATTGTAAAAGGTATCGAATTTCTCTGCCAAGAGAACAATTCAATCAAAGGCGCAATGATATATACCACGTGACCCACACCCAACTTTCTCCCTCACCCCGCTCCCCGTAGCTTCAGGGCGCGAGGTTCTGAAGGTGATCCAATTTGCAGTCTAACGTGGGAGGTGGGGGAGGGGGTAGTCCCATCCATTTGAAATCGCATACACCCTTTGAGCACGCGATACGTAGCTTTCGTGACCTATGATCTTCAACTCCTGTCCCTTTGTTTTTATATCATACGCACCTGTTCTGGACCGACACATCGCAAAACTACATATCAGCATCTTTAAGAAAAGAGAGAATTTTAAAAATTGTGCGGTAAAAATTTTTAGTTTTGAAAAGATCGCAGTTTTAAATCCGAACGCAGAAAGCACTCTAATGAAAACCTATGCAGGCAACATGGTTTGTTTGACATGTGTTTGCGCGCCATCTGGCGGATATTTTTTGCATAAGAGTGCCTCGAGGAAACTCCAATTGGGGTAGAAATAGTGAGGATACCTCTACCTCCAAGATATAGGTAGAGGTATAGGCCCTATATAAGTAGAGGTTGGCCATCTCAAAATTGGACGCCATGTTTTGTCGTCGCTCGGATTATTTAGCTTGTATAGCTGGTGTAGCACAGTACTTATGAATTCCGGAAAATTGTAGGATAATATTTGATACAGATTTCAGTATTCATGACTGGAAGCACTTTAGAAAACGGCTAAAGTAGAAAAAGTAAATTTTAGAGCTTTTTTTTTTAAAAGATATAATTTCTCTTTGTTTTCTGTCTGTCTTATGACATTGAACTTTTTCTGTTTATAAAAATAAATAAAAAATTCTTTTCTGTTAGATAGGTATTAATGATATATTACGATTTGAATTTTTTGAATCTTCCAAAAGTTATAACTGTATCCTCTAACGGGGGAAAAAGTTGAAAATTCCAAAATATCAAACGAATATTCCAAACGATGTAGTTATGTTAGAAGTTTGAAATTTTTGTGTTTAAATGTGAAGATCACGAAGTTACCATTGCCAACAATCACCTGACCATTTAGACCCAGAGGTGGGGGTGAATTCAGCTTTGTTTTGTTTTAACAGAAAAGTGTATTTTTTAAAGATAACTTAAAAATACCTTTTGGGTTCGACAGGTATTCGTAAAATATTACAATTTACATTTTCCAAAATTCCCAAAAGCTATAATTGCGCCCTCTAACGGTGGAAAAACAATTGAAAAATCCCAAAATTTAAAACGAATATTGCAAACGATGTAGTTATGCCAGAAATTGAAAATTTTGGTCATCGAATGTGACAGTTTTGAAAATTTCGTTAACAACATTGAGGTGACACTAAGCCAAAGGTAGATAAGAAACGGAACGGTTTTGTTTTAAGAGATAATTGGAAATCTCTTTCTTAGTTGGTTAATAATGAAATTTAATTCGCATTTTCAAAGGTAGTTTTATTTTATATCATTAGAGATCACTAAATGTTGAAACTGCGAAACTTTTAACGAATGTTTCAAGTGACCTGTTTATGGTAGAAATTTCGGCGTGTAGAGTTCTGTTATGGTAGAAATTCTACTGACAGTAATAATCTACCCACTATTTTCAGAGAAACGAGAGAAAAGCAACTTTTTAAATTTAAGAATTAAAAGACAAATACTTTTTATGTTTTATAATTACTAATAAAATACTACTATGTGCTTTTCCCCCATCATACATTAAAAAATAAATAAATAACCCCTCAAGCAGCTGTTTGTACAGAGGTCTGACAGGAGCCTGTCAGCTTATATGCAATAGTAGAAGTTCAAACGCTTCACGAATTCGTTCAAAGGGCGCCTCCTGTTCTTCTATACTCCTTGCCTATGAGTGGGTATGAGCCATACCAGGGGTAATACCCATGGTCACATTTTGACCAGGCAAATGCTGGAGGCCACGCATTTTGAGGTCCATTTTCATTACCACACCTCTTATAAAAATTTCAGGTGGGGGGATATTTTGCCTTTTCCTAGGGGCTCAGGTAAGGCTTAAGATGCCCCTGGCCATACGTGCTTCACCTGAACTAACAATGATTGTTCAGCAAAAAATATAAAATATTTCTGAAACTCAAAATAACTGTTATCTCTTTTCTGAGCCTAATCTCTATATATGCCCAGTGGCCAAATGATGATCAAAATGGCAATTGTGGTTAAGGTATAATTTCACAAATATAGGTTGTCGTTAGTAGAGTTTTTGCTTTCTTTCAAACTCAATTATTGTGATTTTAACTTGATCAAGGTTCTGTGCAAATAAACGACTTTCTAAATAAACTCTCAAAATTCAAACCCGTAAAATTTCTCCGAATAGTACGTCTCCTACATTTCACCTCAGATGCTAAAAAACTCCTTATAATCTAGGGGTAACCCCCAATATGGGGACACTAAGCAACAGCGACCAAGACACACGTAGAAAAATTCCACAAAACTTTCAGAATGAGCGTGAAACATAGAAACATAAAAATACTATAAAAAAAAAAGAAAAAGAAATAATTTATCTTGATGCTTGATGTCTTTTTTTTTAACAAAGATTCTGTATTTAATTTTTGTTGCTTGCTTTACACTGCATTCATGGCATCAGCAACACCTGAATCGTTTGTGCAGCCAATTTAACATTTACTTTCTTATTTTGATTCCTGACGTGTAACCTGATAATTTGTTTGCAAATCAGAAATTTTCCTTTCCTTGAAGTTTATTTTCGTAATAAAATCCCATTTTGTAATTTTTATCAGTTGATTTTATGAATCCCTCTTGACTTAGAGCATTTGTTGCGGACTTCAACATATGACACGGATGACGAGAAAAATAAACTTAAGAATATGCAACAGGATGGAAGAATGAATTAATAATATTAATTAATCTAATGAACCGTAACCATTTGATTCACATTCCATAAGTCACTCTGTATATTCAAGATAGTTCCTTCACAAATTATTGAATGAACTCATACTCCAGTACCTTCCAGTTTTGCAAGACAGACTTTCAAAATTTGTAATTGTAAAACAGCATCAATTTTGTTTATGGGGAAATAGACTACTTGGAATAAGAAATTTCCTGTTAAGGAGACGATTTACAAAACTAAGACTTCTGAAGCTAATCATTCAGGTTTAGCATCTTTAATGCCTGCACCATCTATGTATCTATTAATTATATCTGGATTATGCAATAAATGGTCTGTAAATGGTAGCTAGGTAGTCACTGGAAGGAGAGCTATGCACCAATCCCCTGTGATGATGCATAGAACCGGCCAGGCCTAGCACCTAATGTCCGACCCCGCCTTCTCGTGGTGCGGACCGTTAGTACCTTTCAAAAGAGATACTCTCTTGTGGAAGTGAACGGAAGGGGAGGGCTGCCAGATTAGTGTGGTCTACTGATCTGGACAACTATGGCTACTTTTCTTTTTTTTCTACCCTGCTGAAGAGTGGTCAACCACACAGGGTCCTGGTGCTGACCATATAAACCTACTGGACTGGACAGATATATGGCTCTGAGCTTGATTATGGATCCTGATTTTGCTGCACTGGTGGGCTTCTGTGGAGGGAAAATCTTCCGCTGTGTTTTCTGTTTGTTTGTGGGTTGACAGCCCCAAGTGAATAGATTCACAGGATATGTTTATCAGCTGGTGGATAATCCTGAGCAGAAGTCATCGCAGACACCTGAACTATTTGCTTCTATTGGCATCGTCAAATTCTACATTGGAGGAATTCTTCCAGTGTAGGATGACACGCAAAATCGTGAAGCGTTCCACATTTTTTTTTATGCCATCCCGTGGCCGAGTGGTTAGCACGCTTGGCTACTGATCTAAGGGACCTGGGTTCGAGCCCCGGATTAGGCATGGATGTTTGTGTCGTTTTTCTGCTGAGGTCCTGCCATCCTCTCAGACCTTCTACTGTGGCATATAAACTGATAGACTCCTGTCAGACCTCTGTGGCAAGCAGCTGCTTGAGGGGGTATTTATTTATTTATTTTTTATTAGATGGCTTCAGCCTTTAGTAGTGGGGGAACGGGTCTTTGCCCCATGTCTGCGATTAGGGGGCTGTTTGATATTTTCGGCATTCCCTCTCTCAATAAACATAGTTTCATTAAACATCCCACTAACCATTTTCTCTCCATAGGTAGTTGGAATGTGAGGACTCTGCACAGAGCTTTTTCTCTTGATGTCCTCACACAAGAATTCCACCATTATAATTTAGATATTCTCGGCTTGCAAGAGACCAGATGGACAGATAAAGGTCAGATTCTTAAAAATAATCTTAAATTTCTCTTTTCAGGGAGGGACGACAATAAGCATCACCAAGGCGTGGGTCTGCTTCTCAGCAGACACGCTAGTGATGCTCTTCTAGGATATGAGTGCATTAATGAGAGGTTTCTTACAGCAAAATTTCAGACAAGCGTTAAAGACTTGAATGTTATCTGCTGTTATGCCCCCACTGAGGATGCCGATGAGGATGAGAAGGATAGGTTTTATGAACAACTTCAGGATATTTTGAATTCTGTCAAGAAAGGAGATATTACCCTTGTTCTTGGTGACTTCAATGCCAAAGTTGGTACTGACGCTGACCTTTGGGGAGGAGTAATAGGCCCTTTTGGTATCGGTAGCTGCAATGGCAATGGGCAACGTCTCCTACAGGTAAGTAAACTCAATGGATTCAGAATAACTAACACTTATTGCAAACACCGCGACATACATAAGTACACATGGGTTTCACCTGATGGGCTGCATAGGAATATGATTGATTATATATTAATTAACAGCAAATGGGCTAGTTCTGTTAGAAATACCAGGGCATATAGGGGAGCTGAAATTGGATCTGACCATTACCTTGTTAAAAGTGTCTTGCAACTTAAACTTAAAAAGTGTTGTGCTAGGGTTAAAAAATTTACTTTTAATACTGAAGCTCTGAAAGATCCAGTTATAACCAAAGTTTACAATGATAGGTTACTTAGTCATTATGACAGTCATGGTTTGCTTACTACTGAAGTTGAGGAAGAATGGGATCATTTTAAACAGGCTTTTTTGGACACTAACAGTACTCTTTTAGGAAAAAAGGAGCAGAAGAGACAGAATTATCTGAGTGATAAGGCACTTGAGCTTATTTCAGAAAGAAAGAACTGCAGGAATGTCTTTAATCAATACCCTACTAATCAATACGTAATAGAAAACATTACAGAGAACTTAATAAACGTGTAAAAGATCAGTTAGCTGCTGATAAGAATCTTTGGCTGAGGAAGCAGTTAAACAGCACAACAGCAGAGAGCTGTACCAGTTAGTTAATGTTTTGTGTGGTAGAAAACGGACAGATATACAGGGATTGAAGGATAAACAAGGTAAGGTTATAGAAGGGGAGGATTCTGTCATGGCTAGGTGGGCTGAGCATTTCAGTGATGTTCTAAACAATGTAGTTAGTTCTACTCCTATTGTTTGCAATGATGATAGATGCATTGGTGGCTTTAATGTTGGCCCTATAACACAATCTGAAGTTAGTTTGGCTGTTTCTAAACTTAAACTACATAAATCCCCAGGGGTAGATGAAATTACTACAGAAATGCTTAGAGCTGGGAATGTTTCAGTTACCACTTGGATGACTGAAATTCTGAATATCTTTTATGATAAAGGCATGGTTCCTAAGGATTTTACCAGGGCTATTGTTATCCCTATTTTCAAAAAAGGTGATCGCAGTTCTTGTGATAACTATAGGAGTATCAGCCTACTCTCTGTTCCAGGTAAAGTTATTTCCATGATTGTGCTTAATAGAATTAAGAATCTGGTTGACAGGCAATTGCGTGATGAGCAATGTGGATTCAGAAGTGGTAGGGGATGTGTGGATCAGATATTTTCACTTAGGCAGATTCTTGAGAAATGTTTAGAGTTTCAGAAACCTTTGGTTGCTAGCTTTGTTGATTTCAAAAAGGCTTTCGACTCTGTTGATCGTCATAATTTGTGTTGATTGCGAGATCATATGGTATACCTGACAAGTTAGTTAACATAATGAAAGCTCTCTATAATAACACTGAGTCCTGTGTGAGAGTTGGTAAGGCTTGTAGCAATTGGTTTAGCATTACTTCTGGTGTCCAACAAGGGTGCATTTTTTCTCCTTTTCTCTTTAGTTTGGTTATTGATTATGTTATGCGAAATTCACTTCAAGGGAAAGATTTTGGCCTTAAATGGGCTGGAGATACGAAAATGTCTGATTTAGATTATGCTGATGATTTAGCCCTTTTGGCAAATGATGTTGATGAGATGAACTCTTTCATTCGGGCTGTTGATGAGTACAGTAGGTTTGGTTATAAACAGAGAGAAAACTAAAGTGATGAAAATTGGTCAGGCAGGTTGTGATTCAGTTAATCTGAATGGTTGCAGTCTTGAGCATGTGTCACAGTTTAATTATCTTGGGAGCTATGTAATAGATAATGGTGATGTGCGGCATGAGATTAACAGACGAATAGGGATTGCTGCCGGGACTTTTAAGAATCTATGGAGAGTGTGGAGAAATAGGTGTATACACCTAAAGACTAAAATTAGACTGTATAATAGTTTGGTTCTTTCTAGGGTTAGTTATGGTAGTGAAACTTGGACACTTTGTAAACAAGATAACAGGAAACTAGATGCTTTTGATTCCAGATGCTTACGCAGTATCTTGGGCATTAGGTGGTTCAACTTTGTAACTAATGATGAGGTTAGGCAAAGAGTTTGCAACCTCCTTTAACCCTTTCGCTACCGTTCCGGCCGTCCCGGCCGTCCCGGCCGAATCCCTTTCGCTACCATACCGGCCCGTCGGCCGGGAGAAGGTAGGTTGAACGGGTGAACTCTCCCTCCCCTCTTTGTGCATCTCCCTCTCAGAGGGTTCAAACGACCATCAATTAACATCTAAATGACAAACTGCTTGCTTCCCTCCAGGCAACAGGGGGACTCTAAGTGTCGACTGCAGAATGTGGTGTGTTTATTTCCTTCTTGTAACTTGCATTTCAGCAAAAAGGAAAGGAAAGATGGAATAATTCTTTCGGATTTGAAGGGGAGATCAAAAAGTGTTAGGACTGAATAATAACTTCATGCATTGATAGGTTCTCAACAGAAAGTAGAAACAGTTGAAATAGTTAAATGTTTGATCAAGAGGGAATCAAATTCACAATTTTACAATTTCTTAAAAGCGCTTTTTGTAGAAAAATGTGATTATTGGCAATCACATTTGAAGATCTGACTGCGGTCTGTCTAAATACCTACTTTTGATATTTTCAATATTTAATGAGTTATAAAATCTGGAATATTTAACATTAACTTACCTTGTTAGCCAAAAAATCATTCAAAATTCATATACTGTTCAATCATTACATATGCAGCTAAAATATACATTTTACTAAAGTTTACGGAATGTTTCCTTTTCATTTTAATATGTTGCAATAATTTTTCAGGTTTTGAGTACATTTTCCAGCTTACAAAATTATTTGGATATTGAACGATTATTTGTGAATAATTCAACATTTAAAGAGATTTGATAGAGGCCTCAAGTATAACTATAGTGATATTTTGTCCATATTAATATTACTTAAGAAGTTACTGATATCTGAATATGACTCCATATTCAAATAACATGAAACGTTTTTTCTGTTCAGTACCTACGTATAGATATAATGCTTAGACAACGATATAAAAGAATTTCCACATTTTATAAACAGAATGCTAACTTTTGAAGCTTTCTAACTTGAAATATAAGACTTTATGGTAAAATGCTACAACAAAACAAAAAATGAAGATCTACATTTAGTGGAGCTAATTCTTAAATTTCAATAATATTCTCTTATTATTTAAGGAGTTGCTTATGCTGGAATATTTAACAGAAGCAATGCGTAAGGAACTTACATAATCTTTACTAATAGAGCAATAATTATTTATAGAAACTTCCAAAATAAACAATTATTTGATGAAACTGGTTACATATTTGTTTCATATTATTTTTCATTCATTCCCTCTTTCCCTCATCTTCAGAATGTTAGTAACCGGATTGGAGATGAAAATAATATGAAACAAATACGCAACACGATTTTTCAAAAGAATTTTTAGACCACTGCAACGGAGTGGCAATTTCATACTGAAACACCAATTCAGTTATTTTCCATCTTTTATTTCTTTTCCGGTTCGATCCAGTTAATTGCTCTTCCCATATTTTTTTTGCTAGATCCGACCTATATAAAATTATTATATAATTTTAAAGTACTTCTGGAATAGATTTCTGATACAATGAGATTGTTAAATATTTAAATTTCTATAACCCTTTAAATATTGAGTGAATTATGTTGAAAATATGGAATTAAAGAGTCACGTGTTATGATGACTAATTTATCTTCAATAAAACACTTTACACTAAAATTTTACATTACCTACGAATATGCTTTCTTTTCATGTCATGAAATGCTCTTTCTAAATCGGCAATGGATATATTACTGCAAATGGCGACATTCCGAAAAGTTCCAACCCACTTTTCCTTCACCAATCCACTTTTTATTCAATACTAACCAAGGCCTATGGAAATATGTTATATATATAACATAAGTTTTGTGCGAGCATGCCGAAAACGTGATCCAAGAAAATTCTCTCATAAAGCTTAGGTAGTTAGTATTATTTATAGCACTCTAAAAATAAATAAAATATTAAATTATTAGAGCAGCCTGTCACAGAGATGTGAGAGAAGCCTGTTAGTACGCATAATACACTATGGAAAAGAACTGGGATAAAGGCGAAACATCAGTAGAAAGACAACACAGAAAAAGAAAGATCCATGCCTCATCAGGGATTCGAACCCACGTCCCGTTGGTTATTAGCAACGGCATTTCAGTAATAATGAAAATTCAAGGATGAAAGATTATTATACCCTAATAAATGATTGTACGATGTTCAAATTCGTGTACCTCTGATTAGGAACCAAGTAAATAGTAAAGAGACAAAGTTATTTTACTCAGCACTTGGGGTGGTTAAGTCTTAGGTTTAACCTCTAAGCTGCACCCTTTTGCACACAACAGGCTAAATGGCCAAGTCAAAAGGGCTTAAAGAAAGTTGGTGTAGGAGATCCACTGGGCAGCTATTAGTAGGAGACAGATGGTAATCTCCCGTCAAGAGAATTCAATGCATTCTTTTACTTATATAGGGTATGGCGTTTTGCCCACAGGTTAATGTCCCATCTGACGGACGGCAATCTTCAGAAGCCCAACGGGGGTTAACGGGGGTTAACGGAGAAAATCTGAATGCAATCGATTTGGAAGTAGAAATTGGGAAAATAAAATATTGGGTCTGGAGCTCTGTCAAATGGATCAACCTGCTCCCTCCACACACACACACAGACACCCCATGCTGTGAGGGGGGGGGGGGCAGAGCCGTAACTAGCTATATTAGAGAGCCGTAACTGCTATCTATATTAGAGCCGTAACTGCTATATTAGAGAGCCGTAACTGCTATTTATATTAGAGCCATAACTGCTATATTAGAGAGCCGTAACTGCTATCTATATTAGAGCCGTAACTAGCTATATTAGAGAGCCGTAACTGCTATCAATATTAGAGCCGTAACTGCTATCTATATTAGAGCCGTAACTAGCTATATTAGAGAGCCGTAACTGCTATCTATATTAGAGCCGTAACTGCTATATTAGAGAGCCGTAACTGCTATCTATATTAGAGCCGTAACTGCTATGAAACTATATAGCGGTGCAATTTCTATTATTGCCAGAGGCAATAATAGAAATTGCACCGCTATATAGTTTCATAGCAGTCTTTTTCTGAGCCACCTCATCTTGTATTTTTCTGAACCCCTCATTTTGTATTTTTATGCGCCCCTCATCTTGTGCGCCCGAGGCTAATGCTTTACTTGCCTCACCGTTGTTACGGCCTTGGTAGTTCTGGGGAGAGGGGAAAGGGGACCATATTGATTTTCATGTATCGTACACATACTTTGGAATAATACTTTTTGAAAGATCTCTTCCAAGGTGAGAAAAATCATACGCTGCCCTTTTCGGTAAGAATAATTTCTGTCAAAACACGAAAGAACATATATCGCCTCTGGAGAATATAGGATGTTCCTTTTCAAAGAGAACAAAATTTATCGTTTTCCAAATTTGTACTCTTTAACCGTGATAATTCGAACCAACAGATGATTTGGAAAATTTAAATAATAATATTTTATTAGTACTTACAAAGAAAAAAAAATAAAATTAAAACGTTGGGTTATCTCAGTGAATGTGATAGTTTTTCGTGGGGGAGGAGTATATAAGTTCCGTACTGTAGCTTGGGATTACGGTTCGAAAAAATAGCAAAATTTGTTGAAAATCTTAGCAGAAGAGTTGTTTTAAAATCCATTTTATAAAATCACTCTACAGCAGATACCTTTATTTAGTAGAGTTATTTATTCTCAGTCGCACTCTTGTGAACACAATTAGCTAAATGCCAGGTAATAAGGATCTCAAAGGCTTATACATGGGTTGAATAAACAAGACTCTTTGGGCAGTTGTTAAGAGACAGATGGAAACCTCCCTTCAAGGCCATCAATAAACGTGCACAGAGTGTGGTTTACCTCCACACGGACCACGGAGTTTCGTCGCAACCGCAGGAAGGCATCGTTCCAAGTCCATCGGTTCTCCTTTCTAACCAAATGAAGGCTTTGGATTTAATGGAAATAAAATCTCAACGCTGCTATATTTGGGACTCGAACCTGGAAACTATGGAGTAGAGGCTTCCAACACTACCAACTAAGCCAAACAGTCACCTTGCTACTTTTAGGCACTGATTTCCATGTTACTCCAATTTTTACAACAAGCATTGTATTCTTTAAGGTTTTGAAGGAATACACTCATAATTAATGAGAAATGTGTCTGGAATTTTAAGACAGGAAATTATAAATTCACTACCAACATAGCATGCCATACTTGACAATCTAGAAATAGCCCCCCCCCCCCTCTCACAGCTTCCAGTAAGTGTGCCATAAAAGCCGTAGAAGGACATTAGTCAGCTCGAAATATACTTCGATATAAATTTCAACTAAATAACTTAGCTGATTGTTAGTAACATTTACAGAGAGGCAACATTGCCCCCTCCCTTCCCAAATAAGAAGAAAAATACATTTCGACATTCTGATAATAAAAAATCTTTAGATCGATAATTTTCATAAATTTTCCATATAATTTACGAGAGAAGGAAATGGAAAACAATTAGCAACTAGAAGAATACATATCGCCTCTGGTGAAAAAGGGATACTCGTTTTCAAAAAGAATGAAGTTCTTATTTTCGATCTTTACATTCCTCTCATATTAGAAATTTGATGTAATGGATGATTGGAAAAATGCAGGCATTAATATTTGATTAGTACCTTTACCACACAAATGGAGTTTCTCATTCAACAAAAAATTGCATTTTCCCAGCTATATTTTGGAAGCACGAAGCAAATCATTGCTGCCAATGTAAACTATGTAACCACCATAATCTATCATGCAAATTTCAAGTTTCTATCATAAACATATCGTTGGCAATGTTTGTTAAATATTGTGGCATTTTCACACTTTTTCCACCATTTTAGGACGTTATTGAAATATTCGGGGAAAGTGCGATTGTAATATTTCATCAATACCTATCTAATCAAAAATAAAAAAAATAATTTTTATCTAATCTTTTTCAAAAGCATAGAAATGCCAAAAAAATATGTAACATGTACATTTTGGGGGCAGGGAAGAATTCCCCAAACCTCCTCATTAAACACCGCCGCTTTGCGGGCAGTGACCAACTCTTAAAAACCGAACTCTTTATAACTGCGCAATAGTACTCTTTGATTTCTCACAGCCTTTGTCAGGGGTGGCCGCTCTTCTGCTTGAGACAGCCACTGATACTGGATAATATTCCTAGATAAGTAATTGTCGTTAATACCTCGTGTAAAAAATATTAATATCTATTGGGTTGTTCTACATCTTAGTGGCACTTATGTGACTTACACTTTGTGAACATAATGGGCTAAATGACTTGGTCACAAGGACCCCAAGGGAGAGAAGGTTTGGGAAGGTGAACTGTTAGGAAAAGAATAGAAAGCCATCCAGCGTGTTCTTTAATGGGCACATGGTATGGCAGCTGACAAAAATGAAGTTAATATAGAAAGAGGAGCGGCTTTACCTCTGAGCGGTACATTCTTTTGCACACAATGGGCTAAATGGCCAGGTGACAAGGATCCCGAAGACTCGCAGAAGGTTGGGGGAGGGAACCCAGATGAAATCCTGTCAAAGCCATTTGGCAGGTTCTTTAACGTGCACAGAGTATGGCCCTCCAGCGCACGGTCCCACGGCTTAACGTCCCACCAGACGGACGGCGATCTTTCCCCGCTCATTGGTGTCCCTTACTGACCGAGGTGGGGAATTTTGAAGACATAAATCTCAACATTGGATCAGCTGGTACTCGAACTGCAGATTACGAGTCTGATGCACTCTGACTGAGCTACCCCTGTGCCATATGGGAAAAAAATCTCCTAAACAAATTTAAAGCGTCATGATTCATTTTGCGTTGCGTTGATTACTTTCCTGGTCCTATTTAAGGGTACTCTTTTAAAGAAGTTGCAGGGTCGGCGTCAAACCTAATTCGATGTGCAGCATGCTAAGATATGTAGTAAGCATTTTTGAGGAGCCTATTACGATCTTAACCTATGAACCAAACTCTCAGGACTGCCTGTTAAACGTAAACTTAAAGGGATAAATATAGTCCATATATAAATGTGACGCACAAAAATTCAGTCTTGGTTACGACGACAGCTTCTACTCGTACCAAACGATTATTGACTCGAACAAAAACGCAAATGAGTGTTGGAAAAATAAATCAATGATTCTGAAAACTGGGACAATGTGCCCAATAAAAAAGTAGCATTTTTCATTGGCAATTGATAATTTAAATACCTCAGCTTATAGTACACTGATCAAGAGAATAAAAACTTATTGTCAGTGCGTCAAAATCAGAAAATAAAAATAATTACCCCTAGTTATATATAGGGGGGACAAGGGGGCCAGGTTCCCTTGTCCTCGCCTATATCCGGTCCCGTGGCCGAGTGGTTAGCGTGCTTCCCTACTGATCAAATGGACTTTGGTTGTAGCCCCGAATAAGGCATGAATGTTTGTGTTGTTTTTCTGCTGAAGTCCTGCCATCCTCACAGATCTGCTGTGTCGTATTAAACTGACGGGCTCCTGTCGGACCTCTGTGGCAAGCAGCTGCTTCAGGGAATATTTATTTTTATGTAGTTACCGAAATAAGTGCCAAACAGCAATAGCACAACAGTAGTTTTCATCACATGTGTGCAGAGTAATTGAGAACGAGCTCTACTGCTTTAAATATTTATCTCTTTTTTGGGACGGAATTGGCTCAGTCAGAAGAGCTCTAAGCTTCTAATCTGATGATCCCAGGTTCAAGTCTTAAGTGTGCTTGCTTTGAGCCATCGTCCTTCGGTTGAGGCATTAAATCCTGGTCCCATGTGCAAGAGAGAGCCATACCCTGTACATGTTAAAACACACCGGATGGCCTTGACAGGAAACTTCCATCTGCCTTCTTCCAAACCTCTCTTGAGCCCTTGGGATCCTTGTGACTTGGCCATTTATCCATTGTATGCACAAAAGCACTGCTCAGAGGTATAAACTGTCCAAACCACTTTATTTCCCAAATAAAAATATAGTCATCCAGTTCATTAATGGACTATGATAAAGATGGGTGATGAGCTGCATCTTGAAGGAAAACCCCACAGAAAAAAATCGAGTGAGGGTTTGATGGATTTCGTCAAACTAAAATACAAACTGTGCTTTATGTGCATCTGCACAATCCCTTATTTCATTTTTCCTCAATCCCACAGAAGCTCCTCCAGAAAAAATAGCGAACACTGCAAACCAATGAAATCAAATTTGATGTATTTGTATTTCCTTTCATTGTTATATTTGTTTTCTTTTCGTGTGACAGATGAAGTAGTCATATTTATATTTGTTTGAAGATGTACAGCTACTTTGTCGTTATCGAGGGGCGGTGGTGGCTCAGTCGGTAGCGCGTTAGGCTCGTAATCTGCAGTCCCCAGGTTAGAGCCCTAGCTGGGTCAGTGCGGAGATTTATCTCAGCAAAACTCCCCACCATTCCCATGGTCAGTAGGGACGTAGCTTGCACTTAACCTATGAACCGAACTCTTAGGCTGACACCGATGGGCTTGGAAATGCCGCCGTCCATTGGATGGAACATTAAGCTGCGGCCCCTTTTGTGGGAGAGCCATACTCTGTGCACGTTAAAGAACATGCTGGAGGGCCTCGATGGGACGCTGCTACTGTCCCCCAACAGCTGTTTGGTGGGTCCCCTTTCTAAGCCTTCGGGGGTCCTTGTGATCTGGCCATTTTGCCCATTGTGTACAAAAAAGCGCCGCTTAGAGGTAAAACATCCTAACTCATCAGTCTCCCCATTGTCACATCAAAAGTCTTAGCCATTGAACGTCAAGAAATGCTTCCTCGTGCAATGGCACCTTCATTCACCCTGGGAAACCGTGTCTCTTGGTTCCCCACCCCCTTTGCTCTTTTTCGGTGCGATTGCGTCACTTTGCCATCCTCTCCCACTTTAATATTTTTATAGATCCGGGCTTGGTACAGGATAAGACTGCTGCACATTGGACCACGGCTTCGTCCCTCATTAGGGGATGGCGGCCTTTCCAATCCCATCAGTGTCCCCTTTCTCACCGGGGACAGAATGGAATTGCACGCTGGATGGCCTTGATGGGAGACTATCATCTGTCTCCACAGAGCTGTTCCAGTGGGTCCCTCAATCTTCGGGGTCTTTGTGACCTGGCCATTTAACCCATTGTCTTCAAATAAAGTGCTGCTCAGTGGTAAAAAAATCGTCATTATCATGTATAATAGTGTATATGATCATAATTTAATATAAATTTCATATGTGAGGGACTCTTGCTTTTCTTTATTGTGGAAGAGGCTATTCACTGACTCTGTTCTTGATAGCATTCTTGATCTACCTGAATGACAAACCAAAAAAACTTTATAACTCTGTGACAAACAGCTGTTTCAGCAGAGTGGGTTGTTTTACCTCTGAGCGGCAGTTTCTTTGCACACGGTGAGTTAAACGGCCAGGTTAGACATACCAGACAAGTTAGTTAACTTAATAAAAGCTCTATTATCTAATAGCACTGCGTAGTGTGCGAGAGTTGGTAAGTCTTGTAGCAATTGGTTTTTGTCTCCTTTTCTCTTTAGCTTGGTTATTGATTATGTTATGCAAAATTCACTGCAAGGGAAAGATTTTGGTCTTAAATGGTGTAGAGATTTCAAAATTTCTGATTTAGATTATGCTGATGATTTAGCCCTTTTGGCAAATGATGTTTATGAGATGAACTCTTTCATTCGAGGGGCGGGGGTGGCTCAGTCGGTAGCGCGCCAGGCTCGTAATCTGTAGTTCCCAGGTTCGAGTCCCAGCTGGGTCAGCGTTGAGATTTATCTCCGCAAAATTCCCCGCCCTGCCCACGGTCAGTAGGGGACACCGATGGGCTTGGAAAGGCCGCCGTCCGTCGGATGGGACGTTAAGCCGTGGTTCCGTGTGCGGGGAGAGCCATACCCTGTGTAGAACACGCTGGATGGCCTTGACGGAGGCTACCTTCTGTCTTCCAACAGCTGTTCCAGTGGGTCCCCTCCCCCAACTTTCTCTGAGCCTTCGGGATCCATGTGACCTGGCCATTTAGCATATGGTGTGCAAAAAAGTGCCGCTCAGAGGTAAAACAACCCAACCCAACCCTTTCATTCGAGCTGTTGATGAGACTGTAATAGAGTAGGTTTGGTTATAAACAGAGAGAAAACTAAAGTGATTAAACTTGGTCAGACAGGCGGTGATTGAGTTAATCTGAATGGTTTCACTCTTGAGCAAGTGTCTGAGTTTAATTATCTTGGGAGCTATATAACAGATACTGGTGATGGGTGGCATGAGATTAACAGACATATATAGGGATTGCTGCCGGGACTTCTAAAAGTCTATGGAGAATGTAGAGAAATATGCATATACACCTAAAGACTAAAATTAGACTTATAATTGTTTGGTTTTTCTAGGGATAGTTATGGTAGTGAGACTTGGATGCTTTGTAAACAAAATAACAGGAAACTAGATGCTTTTGATTATAGATGCTTACACAGTATCTTGGGTATGAGGTGTTCAACCTTGTAAGTAATGATAAGGTTAGGCAAAGGAGTCAGCAGCCTACTTTAAGCAGTATATTGTGCAGAGAGAGAGATACTTCGTTGTGTAATAATAAAAAAAATAATGTTTGGCCATATGAATATTATATATTATATACAGATTAGTGAATAGGGTTACGAACAGTGTTGCCAAAGGCTTCAGAAAGAGGGGGAGACCGAGGATGAGGTGAGCAGACAATGTCAAACAGACCTTGTTAGAATTGATGCATAGTGGGCAGAGGTAGTTCAGGACAGATATGATTGTAGCACTGTCTGGTTGGACCTCCGTAGCTCATGGCAGCTTGAGGAGGATGATGACTTAGATTATGCTCATTTGTTTATTTTCGAAAATGATGTTGATTAGATGAATTCTTTTATTAGTGCTGTTGATAAGACTGGTAATAGAGGAGGTTTGATCATAAGCAGAGAAGAACCTAAAGTGATGAAAATTGGTCAGCTTGGTTGTACTTCAGTTATTTTGAATGGTTGCCACGAGCAATTGTCTCAGTTTAATTATCTCCGGTGATGTGCGACATGAGATAAACAGAAGAACTGAGATTTTTCCGGTGCCTTTAATAGTCTATGCAGATTGTGGAAAAATTGGAGTATACATTTAAAGAGCAAAATTAATTTGTATAATATAGTAGTACAATAGTTTAGTTCTTTGTAGAGTTAGTTATGGCATTGAATATTATTTTTAATCAAGATAACAGGAAACTTTATATCTTTGATTCTGGATGCTTACGCAGTATCTTCGGAATTAAAGGGTTTCACTATATAAGCAATGGTAATGTTAGACTACGCAGTCTGCAACCACATTTGAAGAGCATATTTTGCAGAGAGAGAATGCGCTGGTTTGGCCACGTTGCCCGTACGCATAGCGACAGATTAGAGAATAAGATTATGGACGATGCGCCTAAAGGCCAGAGAAAAAGGGGGAGACATAGGTTGCGGTGGGCAGACAATGTCAAATAAAACCTTGTTAGAATTGGCTTTCAGTTACCAAATACAGCAGCTCTGCACAGGACAGACGTTTGGAGAACTAAATTGCGCAGTCTGTTTGGACCTTTTTACTCCAAGGCTGCTTCAAGACTATATATGTAATAACTATAAAGGCGGATCTTTCTGATAACTTTTGCAATTTATGATTTATTTCCTAGTAAATTACTTTTCTTAATGTTGTTATTTTTCTTTTCATGCAAAGTGTGAAGTACTCTGAAAAATGTATCGTATTGAAATTTTAGAGTGTAAAACGTGTTTTGCAGAAATGACGACAGAGCTAATAGAAGCTAACTTATTAGCAGTATAATGGTAATAACTAGGAGATATCACTGAGAAGACAGAGATTCAGATTAAATTTTTAAGTAGTTACATGCATGTTTGTCATTGTCTGATGATTCTACAAATGTCAATGTTTTATAATTATCTGAATCAGGATTCAAAGGATGCTTAGCTACAATTCCTCTCCTCCGTGTTATCCTAAAGAAATTGCGTCACTATGCCATGCAAATCAACTGATAGAGATAAGGCTAAGCTAAATTTAGTTGCAGTGCTGAAATAGAATCAGAGAAGGACAGAACAACACTATAGAGTACGAGATTGGCATTCCTTTATCAAATTTAGGGTCCCTGAAAAGGGCCGTTTTCTTTTGATGTGGGACGACTAGAACATTAAAACAACTACCATGTCATCTTTCTTCTGTTTGCAGCATGCGGAACACAGCAATCGACCTAACGTAATGCAGAATCGACGAAATCTCCCTTGTTTCCTTTGACGTACCTTCTCTCTTATGGCATAAATCCGTCCTGTTTTATAAAAGGCATCAGGATCAAAAGGTACAGTCTCTTTCTGCCTAAGGATTTCAGGAAAGGTGAAATTGCGGTCTGTCGTGTCGAGTGGCCCCATCCTATGTACCACTGATTTCTTTCCTTGATCAAAGATTATTTCATCAATTTCTCCTACTTGTTTTTCGATGATGGCACAGTAGAGATTTATTCCGTTGTTTCTGCTACCTTCCTGGATGGCAGAAAGGCAAAGACTCTCCTCCACTACGTCATAATATCCCTCGGAGATTTGATGACTTTTAGCATCGACTTCCTCTCCCTCCTGGGAGGATCCTTTCTTCATTTCATCTGTATCTAGTGGTAGTTCCATTGTTCTAGTTCTAATATTCTCTCTATCCATTTAATTAACTGAAGTCTTCCTTCTAATAAAGTTCCTTTACTAACTGACTTCTCCAGATTACCGTTTCACTAAAAAGCAGATAAATTATATTCCTCTTACGTAAAGATCAGCACAATATCGCTCTAACACGCATTCCACTCATGAGCATTCCTTCAGAATCATTCTTTCATTAAAGCTATGCTTTCATTTCAACAATGATAGTCTTCATTTGTTACGTTTCACTGAGATTTCATGACGTCAGATGTAACGAAAGGCACCATTTTCGTTCTTTACTTCCGCCATGACTAATGTTGTTTTTACGACTGAATTTTGAACCAAATAAATAATCCAGTGAATTCCTCAAAGACATACTGAGACGTATTTTGTTTTCACGACATAAAAAATAATTTGGGCGCGGGTGGCTCAGTCGGTAGCGCGCCAGGATCCTAATCTGCAGTTTCCAGGTTCGAGTCCCAGCTAGGTCAGCGTTGAGATTTATTTCCGCAAAACTCCCAGCCCTGCCCAACAGTCAGTAGGAGACACCGATGGACAAGTCCATCGGTGTCCCCTACTGAGGGTCGCCGTCCGTCGGATGGGACGTTAAGCCGTGGCCCCGTGTGCTGGAGGGCCATACCCTGTGCAAGTTAAAGAACATGCTGGATGGCCTTGACGGGAGGCTACCATCTGTCTCCCAACAGTCGTTCCAGTGGGTCCCCTCCCCCAACCTTCTCTGAGCTTTCGGGGTCCTTGCGACCTGGCAATTTAGCCCATGGTGTGCAAAAAAAGTGCCACTCAGAGGTAAAACAACCCAACAACTCAAAATAATCTGTATATTAAAATTGGTCACTGGGTAGTTTTATCACTGAACTTCACTTTCTCCTTCTTTTGCAGACAATTGGATCAACGGCAGGTCTCAAGGACCCCCAAGCGCTTATCGAAGGTTGGGGAAGACGACCCATTGGACAACTGCTATGATTCAGATAGAGGCCACCCATCAAGGTGCACAGGATTATAGCTGTCTGTTACACACGGTGCCACAGCTTAACGTTCCATTCGATGGGCGGCTAACTTTTCAAGCCCATCTGTGTTCCCTTTCTAACCCAGAGCCGAAATAGGGTTTAAAGGAGGTATTGGCAGGGTTTTCCGATGATGGCACAGTATGGATATGGTAATGTGGATGCTGTCCTATTTGGAACCCTGTCCCTACTCTTCTCAGAGGAGGGAGGGGGGGGGGTGAGAAAAGCAACTTTTTCATTTTAAGGGATGAGGCAAATACTTTTCATGTTGTAAAAGTGCTAATAAAATACTACTCTTTCCATTTCACAGTCATGCATTGTTTCCTTTACAATTTTTAAAGCGTGAAAAAGTAGGTAAATGAAAAACGTCTTCCATTTGAAAACGAGGTTCACCAGAGCAAATATATTTATGAATAAGCGAAATTATATATTTTCTATTTAAAATATATAATTTCGCTTATTCATAATGTCGTGCCCGCATGCTTGCAATGCGAGCCCGATGTTCTCGTACAGCTTCTGCCTTCATCCCAACCACATTGATATCCTCCAAGCACTTTCTTATTATGCACACTGATGACCACCAATGGCCTTTTACCACGAATTCAACTAGACCCCCCCCCTCCCCAAGAGGGCATTGGCCACCTTGCCAACCATCGACACCGGACTTGGTGACGGGTTTTGTTTGTTCTTGTAGTCTTCGAGCCAGTCCAGTAAACGTCATAGTGAGAGTGTGGAGGCCCCTAACAAAAGGACCATGGCCTAGCAAGGGATAAACTGATTTTGATGTCGTGGAGGTCGCATGCCAAGACTTTTGTGCTGGCCTCGTCCTTTTGAGTAATGAGCATCAAATTGTCAGTGAACAGAAATATTGAAAAGAGCGGTTGCCAGAGCTACCGAAAAAATCACCGCCACCATGGTCAACGGGTGGTTTCGAAAGACGAGTCAGAAAACATTTCACCTACTCCTTATTTTCCTAGTTTGCCCCCCAGTGCCCTAAACCTGTAACTTTAAGCTTTGTTCTGTATCTAGCAGTGGGACCAGTGGGGCTCATTATAGCCTATGTTGTATTTGGCCAGTGACTGTACCCGGTGGGCAGTCACTGTATGTATATATAGTTTAAAGTGTAAATAAATGTAAATAGATGAAATAACTGGGTTTGTGTATTCGGCCACCTGAGCAAATCCTGACGAGGTAGGGACAGGTACCCTTCTGCAAACGCTCTCACATACATAGGAAACAACCCAGACAGAGAAGGAGCCTGTCTACAGGTGTAATTTCGCTGGACAAAAGGTTTAAAAAAGAATAAGAATGGATAACTTTTTTAACCATTTGGATTTATTTATACAAGTATAAACGAGGCACTGCAATGTGACAAAGCACCGAACTTCTGCTATTTCTGCTATTCACCGAACTTCTGCTAGTTACCTAGTTGCAGGGGTCGAGTGCTTTCAACTGCACTCAGCAGTCATCTTCAAGACATCGTACAGTTCCCTGGGAAGCGGATCGTTGGGGATAGATTAAGATAAGCAAAAGTAATACCTTTTTCTTGATGATATTTTCACTGACGAGAGTTCTGCAGTGGGACGAAATTCCAGCATGCTTGCAGTAGAGCAAACTCACTGAATAGCAGAAGTTCGGTGCTTTGCCAGTGGCACTTGGATGTACACCAGACGACAGTGGCATGCACTTCGTGACACTTGCGTCGTTAACGCGGCCGAAATGGTATTTGCATTCTTGGGCAGTTCAAGGATTTGGGTTGGGTTGTTTTACCTCTGAGCGGCACTTTTTTGCACACCATGGGCTAAATGGCCAGGTCACATGGACCCCGTAGGCTCAGAGAAGGTTGGGGGAGGGGACCCACTGGAACAGCTGTTGGAAGACAGATGGTAGCCTCCCGTCAAGGCCATCCAGCGTGTTCTTTAACGTGCACAGGGTATGGCTCTCCCGCACACGGGGCCACGGCTTAACGTCCCATCCGACGGACGGCGGCCTTTCCAAGCCCATCGGTGTCCCCTACTGACCGTGGGCAGGGCGGGGAATTTTGCGGAGATAAATCTCAACGCTGACCCAGCTGGGACTCGAACCTGGGAAGTACAGATTACGAACCTGGCGCGCTACATACTGAGCCACCCCCGCCCCACAGTTCAAGGAATTTCGGATTTGCTTACCTCTGATCGGACTCTGGTACAGTCGCTCAAAAAAAGTATCCGAACACTATGGTTGATTACAGAATTCAGAAAAAATATCTGAAGCGTGTACAGCAACTGTACACGCTCCAGTTACCGTTCACAGCAAACTGGAGCGTGTGCAGTTACTTCACCACGCTCCAGTTTGCTGTGAAAGGTAACTGCACACGCTCAATATTTCCGTGAGTGAGCGCACACGATCTAGTATCAAAATAATATGACCACCTAC
Source organism: Ryuthela nishihirai (assembly GCA_038380435.1). Classification (NCBI taxonomy): domain Eukaryota; kingdom Metazoa; phylum Arthropoda; class Arachnida; order Araneae; family Heptathelidae; genus Ryuthela; species Ryuthela nishihirai. The sequence goes on along the minus strand of JAWZYU010000107.1, from coordinate 932,943 downwards.
AGTCTCTCAAAAAAGCATCCGAACACTATGGTTGATTACAAAATTCAGAAATAATATCTGGCAACCTTCGTGTCACGTGACTTCGTGTCCCATGTGCCGGTCACTAACTTCAGAGGAGCAATGATGGGCAGTTGAAGTGTCGGATTACTCTTCTGCAGTTGGGAGGTGGGGTCGGCCAGTTGCCCAATAGTGCTGAAGAAAAAAATGTTTTCATGATGAACATTTAAAAGCGACGTCACTGTTAAATGTTTCAGCTTCACTAAATTATTGAAGAAATATTTTTGTAAATTGAAATTCCCATGAAAAGTTCAGTTATGCAAAAAATGGCACTGGAGGTAACAGTGACATAATTTGTTGTAAAAACGTCATTTACTAAAATAAATTTGAAGTAATTAAATTCATTCAATTATTCAATTAATTTTGAAAATGTTAGAATTAGTAGAACAGCGGATTTTCACAACGTTAAAAGAATGTTATGAAAATTGAGAATTAGAAAGATTTGCGCGAGATCTTCAATTTATTTCTAGTGACATTTTTTCCGTAAAAACTTGTTTTCGCAGTTAAGGAGATTGAGGATGCTTCATTAAATGCACTAAACTATAAAGAAAATTCTTTGGTGAAAGTTAGTGCCGAAATTTATAACGTAATCGTATACAGGGTGAATCTGAAAAAGTGGGCAAAACTTTACGGGGTGGTAGAACGCAGCTATACGAGCAATATTCGTCATAGAATGTATGGTCGGAACGCAAACGGCGAGCCGCTAGGTGGCGTTGGAAATGGTATAAAAGGGTCGGTCCTCGCACCCAACGGCATTTCTACCGTGGATTGCCGAGAGGATGGCTGGTTATACTAACCACGAAATGGCGGATATGTACTTTGTGTACGGTGCGGGAGCATGTACCTCAATTACATTCCTGTTAATAAAATGTTTTCTGAAGTATCTCCTCTCCTTCTTGTGTTCATTCTTTAAATGTGACAGTGGAAAACTACCTTTTAACTTCTCACCGCTTGCGTTCCGACCATACATTCTATGACGAATATTGCTCGTATAGCTGCGTTCTACCACCCCGTAAAGTTTTGCCCACTTTTTCAGATTCACCCTGTATAATTACATAACAACATACAACATAATACATAACATAATGTTCATGTGTGAAAAATGTTTTCATAAACTTCAACAGATGTACAAACTTGAAAAATTCCCATCATAGAAAAGCATTTTTTCACAGATTTTAAAAGAAATTGCCTCACAAGTTCAGCTTCCAAACTATCATAATATTAAGCAAACTCTAATACATCGTTTTATCGTGTTTCGTATTAGAATTTGGACAGTAGAGAGGAAGCGGCATTTAAAAAGGAAGCGGCATTTAAAAAGGCAGAAACAAAATGAAATGCCAACCAAATGTATTGCAATGAGATTGATTATTGCAAAAGTAAATTAATTACCAAAACTGGAAAGGTGGAATTTTCTCAAGTAATATATATATTTTACATAGCATAGTGTAATAAGGGAAAAATTGATTTAAAATGTTCTAGTTTTTTATATGTAGCATAATTTTGATAGATTTTAGAATATGTGAAAATGTTTATGAAGCTTGCTTATGCCAAAGATTATGCTACAAGTGTCCAACTATTATTTTTGGAACAGAATTTTAGTATTGATTTTGTAAAGGCATAAATCATGCTGAAATAAAAATTTTTATCATCTCTTTTCAGGAATTTTTGCTTTTTAATAAAAACTAATATCTGGGACTGAACGTATGAAGGAACAGCTTTTGCTTAAATTTCAAAATTAATGAATTGACGGAATTGTAATATAATCAATCAATAAATATTATTGTAAAATACTGAGAAGAGAAAACATTTCCATTATTTTTAAGTAACAAAATCGTATTATGAAGTTATTCCGTCCCCATGTATGAGTTGACGAGCTAGAAATCAATCTGCCTCACTAACTGATGCACTCGCAGAGCCCAAACATGGCGCCCATTCACTCTATTTGCCAACCTCTCCATATATAGGACCACTAACTTTGGTTACCATGGACCCTATGAGAGTTGCATATCTGGTCCTCTTTAATCTGTGGCATAGCGTAACTGGTGATGATACTCCATATTGAACCAATGGGCTATCAGTTGACCTTCATCTTTCTACCATGTGTCTATATTCCTTTACAATTTTGGGAATTAAAAGTTTCATTCTATTTTTCAACTGTTACTCTTAGGTACAGTGCTTATATATATATATCTTCTCACTCACATGAGGCAGAGCCAATGAGTTTCTAGGTTGTTCCTCACTTTATGGAAAACAGTATATTTCCTCGTTTAGCTAGAGGCTTTATCTAAACTAGAGCATGAACTTATTGCTATGGAATACTGAAAAGCAGAAATCACCATTAAAATTTTATCGACCATTTTTTTTTTAAAAACTTAGTTGTTTTTTTCGTATATTTAAAAGAAATAAATACCCCCTCAAGCAGCTGCTTGCAACAGAGGTCTGACAGGAGCCTGTCAGTTTATATGCCACAGTAGAAGATCTGAGAGGATGACAGGACCTCAGCAGAAAAACGACACATACATCCATCCTTACCCGGGCTCGAACCCAGGTCCCGTAGATCAATAGCCAAGCGCGCTAACCACTCGGAAGAGATGTTGAAATCTTTTTAAAATTTCCTATATTACTTTTACAGTAGCTGCCACTCCTCTAGCTATGCATCATTAGGTTTCAGAGATTTATGCACTGGAATTATTCTTTGTAAACTACTTTGGCATGGCAGCTGAATTTGCTGTGACTCACCAATGAACTGGTGCCAGCAAATTATTTTCTGTATGGGAGAGACATCATGTGAGCCTGATTCAATGTGACTCAGTTGTCTACATTTCTTTTAGCCATTTGAAAGCCAGTCCGTATCTTTGCCGGCCGTCATGCAAAATGACAGTCCGGCCGACTGCCGCCTCGACTCTCTCCTGCTTGTTTCCTTCCCCCCCCCCCGATCATAAGCAGCCACTAATTGAACAAACCGTAACGCCACTCGTTCTGTTCGATCTTCAGGCAGAAATCTTCCCGTCTCCCCTTCCCATCCTTTTCGATATACAGAGAGCACCGAGAATAGCAATGTCACCTCTATGTCTTCAAAACTGCTCCGATGTGTTCAATAGTTTTCTGTTTTAAAACCTTTGCTTGCTGCGGTAGATCTCAGTGCTTATTTCAAAATTATCTTCATATTTAAATTATTATTTGGCGAAATCAAATAAGTGATTATCGCTTTGTTATGACTTTTAAAACGGAAAACAGGTTTATTAGAAGTTCAGATTCATAAATTATTTTTAGTCATTCTCATATGTCAGATTCTGAAACTATACTAGATAAATCTCAAAAATATATCCAAAGATTTTGGTAATTTAGTCAGTTACTGGTATATTCATGAACTACAATTTCAACAAGATAGTACGATTAAAATTATTTACCTTATTTATAATTTATTTGAAAATGTTATAATCATATGTACACCATTTTTTTAAATCAGTCATTTCTGATTAAATTTGAAAAATTATTTAAATATCTTATTCACAAAGAGTAAAAATATAATACATTCGTTTCGAATTCCATAATAAAAAATGCCTTGTTAAAAAAGAATCGTAATTATCATTATTTTTCATATATATAATATCGGGATGGGAATAAAATTATAATATATACCTACCTAAAATAAATAAATAATATTAATGCTATGTATAATGACTTGCAATGGAATAATAATAATAATAATAATAAACTTCTTAAAACTAATTAATACCCATGAGGTAGGGGGCAAGTGTGTAATCCTCCCCTTTCAGAAGGGTAACAGAGGCAAAATTAAGGGTATAAGAGATAAAAAAAATAATGATAATTTTTTTTTTACTTTCTGCATTTTTAAAGATCTCTAAAACGGAGGGAGAAATTTCATACTGCAATGGAAATCGTAGATCGTATAATCATTCATATTCGATGCATCGGGCAATAATTTTACCCCTAACCATCTTCATCATAAAGATTTGGCATGAGTAAGAAAAAAATATATAAGTAAACAACCCTTAGGTGGGGCCCCTAAGGGCAAACATAAGAAAAGCTAAAAATAGCAGTAAAATTGTATAAGAAACCTAAAACGGGTAGGTCTCCTCAGAGAACGCTACCGTTTTAGGCCTCTTGTAATTGTTCAAAACAGTATGATCGTTAAAGAATCAGAGAAGAAATAATCTCATTGGGATTATTGCTTACAGCCTCAAAAAAAAAAACTTTTTGAGGTGCGTTTTATATGTGTATATATATATGGTCGATGCCCAGGTCTTTACGGAGTTGTCTGTTAGTGACAAACCAGGGGACATCGACCGCAGTTCTCAAAATCTTGTTCTGTACGAATATTGGTGGGTGTAGCATTCGCCCATATGGGTGAAGCATAGAGAATTACTGGTCTGATGATCATATCACAGAGTAAAAGCTTATGATCAATCATTGAAATGGAATTTCTCCTAAGGAGTGGGCCTATCTGGTCCCTCAATGAATTGACTTTGGAGATTATATTATTTATGTGATAGTCCCTCTTTAACCTCTTATGTATAACAACCCCAAGATATTTGACTGAATCACTCCGATCAATGTGAATATCTTGTAAATGGAGGCAAGTGGGATTCATAATACGCTTTCCAGTAAAAAAGATGGCAGAAATCTTGTCAGAGTTAATCTTTATCTTCCATTTTTCGTACCACGTGCCCAGCTCGGTCAAGCTATGCTGCAGCCTCTTCACATCGTTTTCGAATTGTAAATTAATTTTTAAACTAAGTTTTCATTTTCTCAATAACAAAAAGGGTGATTATTGTAATTATCAATTCGTCGAATCTTCAATCTATCATGTTAAGTTTTTCGCAATATTTAAAAATGCAGCAGGAAACCGTGAAATAATTTTAAAACGCATGAAATGTTTTATAAAAATATGTGCACTGAAATTGAAATAGTTATTAGGCTAGAGATCAATAAATCTGTTGTCGTTTTGTCTCTTTTTATTCATGTATATATATAATGCTGATTGATATAAATAAAAATGTACATAATTTGTTTTTGGGAAACAGAAATATTTTTATGGCAGGGCTGAATTTTTTTTTCTAAACTCGAAAGCCATAGAATAATGTTTTTTGATATATTGATTAAAGAAATGAAGTGTCGGCGTTAACCTTTCCGAAATATATCACAACTTTTAGCCAGTTTCATAAAAACCAGCACCGTAGTACCGCATTTCTCGGAAAAGCTTTTGAGTAGAATATAATGAGACACTGTTCATTTGTTGTGGTACAGTCGCTCAAAAAAGCATCCGAACACTATGGTTGATTACAGAATTCAGAAAAAATATCTGGCAACGATTTTTTTAGAAATTAGTGATCTGGCAACCTTCGTGTCACGTGACACGAAGGTTGCCGGATCACTAATTTCTAAAAAAATCGTTGCCAGATATTTTTTCTGAATTCTGTAATCAACCATAGTGTTCGGATACTTTTTTGAGCGACTGTACTATAAATCAAGTGTCAAACATTATTTGGTTTGCGAATGTATAAATTGTACAAAAGAGAATGCGAATAACTTAATGTTAAGCAAAGTGACGTTAATCTTCCATGTATAAATATTTTCCAAAAGAAGTCACCATACTCTTGTTTAAGAGAAAATCTGCTTTCTTTTAAATGAAAAACTGGAAAATGTTCTTAGTGGCTGAAATGCGAAGGCAAATATTTTCCCTGCAATTGTGTAAAGATTCACACGCATCAGAAAAAAGTGCTCTGATGTATCGTTAAACGATATCTAAATTCGCAGACTATCTGCTAGTTTGAAAACGCAAATGTAATCTTACTCTCATGAAAATTCTACCTTACAATAACATGATAATGGGTGTCTGTTTTCTTTTTTCGTTACTAGAAGATTGTCCATAAAGTAAAAATATTTTTAACTCTCAAAAGTTTTTACTACGTTGAGGAGATTAAAATTATTGTCTTACTCTAATAACGAAAAAAAATCACAGAAATCTTAAAAAGCACTAAGTTAGTAAGTGTACTTACGATGTACAAAAAAAGTTTAACAGAGCAACTGAAAAATTACTCTGATTCAGGTGGGAGCAAACTACAATAATGTGTTCAACATTTGGCCATGTCTTCCCCCTTTGAGAATGAAGATGTGTAATGGATGCAAAAAAAATATTAAACTTATTTACATTTCAATGCATTTTTCAAGAAATTTTTAAAGACTTGTAAAACAAGGGGAAAATGTACTGCATTAGAAAACCACCCTCCTGCTCACTCTTTACGTTTGTCTGACTCGATTGCATTTCCTGCTCCCCCCCACTTCTTTTTATAGATCAGAGCCAGCATGTGCATATTTCACACATTTTTCAAGAAATTTTAAAGACCTCTAAAGCGGAGGGGGAAATGTTATACTTCAATGTAAAGCCAGTATCTTGCCTTCCCTCCTATTTTTTTTTACCTTTTTCGGCTCCGTTGAGTGACTTGCACTCGCCCCCCCCCATTTTTTCCCCATCCTCTTTATATTTTTTCAGATCCTGGCCTGAATGATACTGATATGATATCTCGTGATTATATGTGTACACTGCACAATTAAATTAAGAAAACGATAAAACAAAGGTATTTCTATTTCATTAAAAAATATTTTCCTAATTTTTTTTCCAAAATATGTTTTTAAGGAGGAGGAAGAGGCTAAAAAAATAAGTATCGCGAGAAGGCCCAGTCACTGGAACCCTGTCACTGAGTTAGGATACTATTATAACGGAATAAGAAATACTATCAAGGATTTAGAAACCATTGCGCGGAATATGCATTAAAAAGATTTTGTCAGAATGTATCATTTATTTAGTCCAAAACATTTTACGGATATTTAGTTCATGGTGCAGTCTTTCATCTCGAACAGATGTATTTAATTTTAACAATAAACAACGTAGCAAGCAAAATAAAAATAACACGGAATTTGGTACCCTTGCCTCCAGTTCCATTAGACTGCCAAGCATTGTTTTAGTTGTGACTGAGGCAGTGGTCAAACAAACTCTCAAGTTTGATGAGCATAGTCAGTATGCTTTGTATACACTTGAAAGTATGCTTTGTATATTTTGAACAGTATATTGTTAATGATAGGGCATGTCCTTGTACGGGAAGTCCTGGAAAATCCAGGAGTAGGATTCTTTGCCCGAAGTGTTGCGAATTATTAGAAAACCAAAGTCGGCAATCCAATGAAGCTTTTTGGAAAATTTAATTACCAGAATTAACATCCAAGAGCAAAAAGAAAGTTCTATAATACGTTGTTTTTAAAAACGCTCCTGACATCTATTGCAGACTACAGTTCGAATGGAATTAGGGAAAAATAAAACAAGACTAGAAATAGTTCGCTTTAACCAATAATATGAAAAGATGACACTATGTAGCACACAAAAACTATAATATAGATCAGTGGTTCTCAATCTTTTATGCTTCACGTACCCCCTGAAAATATGTACGCAACTGGCGTACCCCTATATAGATAGATAAATCTATAGTTATAGTATAACAATTGGAATAAAACTTGGTTACTAGATCTAGCGACTTTTGAGCTCTCACGACGTACCCCAAAATTTTTCACCCCTACCCCACGATGAGAACCCCTTCTCCAGTGCAGCGGTTCTCAACCTTTTATGCTTCACTTATGTGTATGTAACTTGCGTACCCCTTGTATAGATAGATAAAACTATAGTTATAGTATAGCAATGGGAATAAAATGAAACATATATATCAGTGGTTCTCAAACTTTTATGCTTCACGTAGCCCCTGGAAATGTGTATGTAACTGGCGTACCCCTTGTATAGATAGATAAAACTACAGTAATAGTATAACAATGGGAATAAAATAAAACATGTATATCAGTGGTTCTCAAACTTTTATGTTTCTCGTACCCCCTGGAAATGTGTATGTAACTATCGTACCACTTGCATAGATAGATAAAACTATAGTCATAGTGTAACAATGCGAATAAAATATATATATATATCAGTGGTTCTCAACCCATTATGCTTCACGTACCCGCTGGAAATGTGTATGTAACTGGTGTACCCCTTGTATAGATAGATAAAACTATAGTTACAGTATAACAATGGGAATAAAATAAAACATATATATCAGTGGTTCTCAACCTTTTATGCTTCACGTATCCCCTGGAAATGTGTATGTAACTGGCGTACCCCTTATATAGATAGATAAAACAATAGTTATAGTATAACAATGGGAATAAAATAAAACATGTATATCAGTGGTTCTCAACCTTTTATGCTTCACGTATCCCCTGGAAATGTGTATGTAACTGGCGTACCCCTTATATAGATAGATAAAACAATAGTTATAGTATAACAATGGGAATAAAATAAAACATATATATCAGTGGTTCTCAACCTTTTATGCTTCACGTATCCCCTGGAAATGTGTATGTAACTGGCGTACCCCTTATATAGATAGATAAAACAATAGTTATAGTATAACAATGGGAATAAAATAAAACATATATATCAGTGGTTCTCAACCTTTTATGCTTCACGTACCCCCTGGAAATATGTATGTAACTGGTGTACCCCTTGTATAGATAGATAAAACTATAGTTATAGTATAACAATGGGAATAAAATAAAACATATATATCAGTGGTTCTCAACCTTTTATGCTTCACGTATCCCCTGGAAATGTGTATGTAACTGGCGTACCCCTTGTATAGATAGATAAAACTATAGTTATAGTATAACAATGGGAATAAAATGAAACATATATATCAGTGGTTCTCAACCGTTTATGCTTCACGTATCCCCTGGAAATGTGTATGTAACTGGGGTACCCCTTGTATAGATAGATAAAACTATAATTATAGTATAACAATGGGAATAAAATAAAACATATATATCAGTGGTTCTAAACCGTTTATGCTTCACGTATCCCCTGGAAATGTGTATGTAACTGACGTACCCCTTGTATAGAAAGATAAAACTATAGTTATAGTATAACAATGGAAATAAAATGAAACATATATATCAGTGGTTCTCATCCCTTTATGCTTTACGTACCCCCTGGAAATGTGTATGTAACTGGCGTACCCTTCGTATAGATAGATTAAACTATAGTTATAGTATAACAATGGGAATAAAATAAAACATATATATCAGTGGTTCTCAACCTTTTATGCTTCACGTATCCCCTGGAAATGTGTATGTAACTGGCGTATCCCTTGTATAGATAGATAAAACTATAGTTATAGCATAACAATGGGAATAAAATGAAACATATATATCAGTGGATCTCAACCGTTTATGCTTCACGTATCCCCTGGAAATGTGTATGTAACTGGCGTACCCCTTGTATAGATAGATAAAACTATAGTTATAGCATAACAATGGGAATAAAATGAAACATATATATCAGTGGTTCTCAACCGTTTATGCTTCACGTATCCCCTGGAAATGTGTATGTAACTGGCGTACCCCTTGTATAGATAGATTAAACTATAGTTATTGTATAACAATGGGAATAAAATTAAACACATATATCAGTGGTTCTCAACCGTTTATGCTTCACGTATTCCCTGGAAATGTGTATGTAACTGGCGTACCCCTTATATAGCAAGATAAAACTATAGTTATAGTATAACAATGGGAATAAAATAAAACATATATATCAGTGTTTTTTAACCTTTTATGCTTCACGTATCCCCTGGAAATGTGTATGTAACTGGCGTACCCCTTATATAGATAGATAAAACTATAGTTATAGTATAACAATGGGAATAAAATAAAAGATATATATCAGTGGTTCTCAACCTTTTATGCTTCACGTATCCCCTGGAAATGTGTATGTAACTGGCGTATCCCTTGTATAGATAGATAAAACTATAGTTATAGTATAACAATGGGAATAAAACAAAACATATATATCAGTGGTTCTCAACCTTTTATGCTTCACGTACCCCCTGGAAATGTGTATGTAACTGGCGTACCCCTTGTATAGATAGATAAAACTATAGTTATAGTATAACAATGGGAATATAATAAAACATATATATCAGTGGTTCTCAAACTTTTATGTTTCTCGTACCCCCTGGAAATGTGTATGTAACTATTGTACCACTTGCATAGATAGATAAAACTATAGTCATAGTGTAACAATGCGAATAAAATATATATATATATCAGTGGTTCTCAACCCATTATGCTTCACGTACCCGCTGGAAATGTGTATGTAACTGGTGTACCCCTTGTATAGATAGATAAAACTATAGTTACAGTATAACAATGGGAATAAAATAAAACATATATATCAGTGGTTCTCAACCTTTTATGCTTCACGTATCCCCTGGAAATGTGTATGTAACTGGCGTACCCCTTATATAGATAGATAAAACAATAGTTATAGTATAACAATGGGAATAAAATAAAACATATATATCAGTGGTTCTCAACCTTTTATGCTTCACGTATCCCCTGGAAATGTGTATGTAAGTGGCGTATCCTTTGTATAGATAGATAAAACAATAGTTATAGTATAACAATGGGAATAAAATAAAACATATATATCAGTGGTTCTCAACCTTTTATGCTTCACGTATCCCCTGGAAATGTGTATGTAACTGGCGTACCCCTTATATAGATAGATAAAACAATAGTTATAGTATAACAATGGGAATAAAATAAAACATATATATCAGTGGTTCTCAACCTTTTATGCTTCACGTACCCCCTGGAAATATATATGTAACTGGTGTACCCCTTGTATAGATAGATAAATCTATACTTATAGTATAACAATGGGAATAAAATAAAACATATATATCAGTGGTTCTCAACCGTTTATGCTTCACGTATCCCCTGGAAATGTGTATGTAACTGGGGTACCCCTTGTATAGATAGATAAAACTATAATTATAGTATAACAATGGGAATAAAATAAAACATATATATCAGTGGTTCTAAACCGTTTATGCTTCACGTATCCCCTGGAAATGTGTATGTAACTGACGTACCCCTTGTATAGAAAGATAAAACTATAGTTATAGTATAACAATGGGAATAAAATGAAACATATATATCAGTGGTTCTCATCCCTTTATGCTTTACGTACCCCCTGGAAATGTGTATGTAACTGGCGTACCCTTCGTATAGATAGATTAAACTATAGTTATAGTATAACAATGGGAATAAAATAAAACATATATATCAGTGGTTCTCAACCTTTTATGCTTCACGTATCCCCTGGAAATGTGTATGTAACTGGCGTACCCCTTGAATAGATAGATAAAACTATAGTTATAGCATAACAATGGGAATAAAATGAAACATATATATCAGTGGATCTCAACCGTTTATGCTTCACGTATCCCCTGGAAATGTGTATGTAACGGGCGTACCCCTTGTATAGATAGATAAAACTATAGTTATAGCATAACAATGGGAATAAAATGAAACATATATATCAGTGGTTCTCAACCTTTTATGCTTCACGTATCCCCTGGAAATGTGTATGTAACTGGCGTACCCCTCGTATAGATAGATTAAACTATAGTTATAGTATAACAATGGGAATAAAATAAAACATATATATTAGTGGTTCTCAACCGTTTATGCTTCACATATCCCCTGGAAATGTGTATGTAACTGGCGTACCCCTTGTATAGACAGATAAAACTATAGTTATAGTGTAACAATGCGAATAACTAGTGGTTCTCAAACTTTTATGTTTCTCGTACCCCCTGGAAATGTGTATATAACTGTCGTACCACTTGTATAGATAGATAAAACTATGTTATAGTATAACAATGGGAATAAAATTAAACATATATATCAGTGGTTCTCAACCGTTTATGCTTCACGTATTCCCTGGAAATGTGTATGTAACTGGCGTACCCCTTATATAGCAAGATAAAACTATAGTTATAGTATAACAATGGGAATAAAATAAAACATATATATCAGTGTTTTTTAACCTTTTATGCTTCACGTATCCCCTGGAAATGTGTATGTAATTGGCGTACCCCTTATATAGATAGATAAAACTATAGTTATAGTATAACAATGGGAATAAAATAAAAGATATATATCAGTGGTTCTCAACCTTTTATGCTTCACGTATCCCCTGGAAATGTGTATGTAACTGGCGTATCCCTTGTATAGATAGATAAAACTATAGTTATAGTATAACAATGGGAATAAAACAAAACATATATATCAGTGGTTCTCAACCTTTTATGCTTCACGTACCCCCTGGAAATGTGTATGTAACTGGCGTACCCCTTGTATAGATAGATAAAACTATAGTTATAGCATAACAATGGGAATAAAATGAAACATATATATTAGTGGATCTCAACCGTTTATGCTTCACGTATCCCCTGGAAATGTGTATGTAACTGGCGTACCCCTTGTATAGATAGATAAAACTATAGTTATAGCATAACAATGGGAATAAAATGAAACATATATATCAGTGGTTCTCAACCGTTTATGCTTCACGTATCCCCTGGAAATGTGTATGTAACTTGCGTACCCCTTGTATAGATAGATTAAACTATAGTTATTGTATAACAATGGGAATAAAATTAAACACATATATCAGTGGTTCTCAACCGTTTATGCTTCACGTATTCCCTGGAAATGTGTATGTAACTGGCGTACCCCTTATATAGCAAGATAAAACTATAGTTATAGTATAACAATGGGAATAAAATAAAACATATATATCAGTGTTTTTTAACCTTTTATGCTTCACGTATCCCCTGGAAATGTGTATGTAACTGGCGTACCCCTTATATAGATAGATAAAACTATAGTTATAGTATAACAATGGGAATAAAATAAAAGATATATATCAGTGGTTCTCAACCTTTTATGCTTCACGTATCCCTTGGAAATGTGTATGTAACTGGCGTATCCCTTGTATAGATAGATAAAACTATAGTTATAGTATAACAATGGGAATAAAACAAAACATATATATCAGTGGTTCTCAACCTTTTATGCTTCACGTACCCCCTGGAAATGTGTATGTAACTGGCGTACCCCTTGTATAGATAGATAAAACTATAGTTATAGTATAACAATGGGAATATAATAAAACATATATATCAGTGGTTCTCAAACTTTTATGCTTCACGTACCCCCTGGAAATGTGTATGTAACTGGCGTACCCCTTGTATAGATAGATAAAACTATAGTTATAGTATAGCAATGGGAATAAAATGAAACATATATATCAGTGGTTCTCAAACTTTTATGCTTCACGTAGCCCCTGGAAATGTGTATGTAACTGGCGTACCCCTTGTATAGATAGATAAAACTATAGTTATAGTATAACAATGGGAATAAAATAAAACATATATATCAGTGGTTCTCAACCTTTTATGCTTCACGTATCCCCTGGAAATGTGTATGTAAGTGGCGTATCCTTTGTATAGATAGATAAAACAATAGTTATAGTATAACAATGGGAATAAAATAAAACATATATATCAGTGGTTCTCAACCTTTTATGCTTCACGTATCCCCTGGAAATGTGTATGTAACTGGCGTACCCCTTATATAGATAGATAAAACAATAGTTATAGTATAACAATGGGAATAAAATAAAACATATATATCAGTGGTTCTCAACCTTTTATGCTTCACGTACCCCCTGGAAATATGTATGTAACTGGTGTACCCCTTGTATAGATAGATAAATCTATACTTATAGTATAACAATGGGAATAAAATAAAACATATATATCAGTGGTTCTCAACCGTTTATGCTTCACGTATCCCCTGGAAATGTGTATGTAACTGGGGTACCCCTTGTATAGATAGATAAAACTATAATTATAGTATAACAATGGGAATAAAATAAAACATATATATCAGTGGTTCTAAACCGTTTATGCTTCACGTATCCCCTGGAAATGTGTATGTAACTGACGTACCCCTTGTATAGAAAGATAAAACTATAGTTATAGTATAACAATGGGAATAAAATGAAACATATATATCAGTGGTTCTCATCCCTTTATGCTTTACGTACCCCCTGGAAATGTGTATGTAACTGGCGTACCCTTCGTATAGATAGATTAAACTATAGTTATAGTATAACAATGGGAATAAAATAAAACATATATATCAGTGGTTCTCAACCTTTTATGCTTCACGTATCCCCTGGAAATGTGTATGTAACTGGCGTACCCCTTGAATAGATAGATAAAACTATAGTTATAGCATAACAATGGGAATAAAATGAAACATATATATCAGTGGATCTCAACCGTTTATGCTTCACGTATCCCCTGGAAATGTGTATGTAACTGGCGTACCCCTTGTATAGATAGATAAAACTATAGTTATAGTATAACAATGGGAATAAAATGAAACATATATATCAGTGGTTCTCAACCGTTTGTGCTTCACGTATCCCCTGGAAATGTGTATGTAACTGGCGTACCCCTTGTATAGATAGATAAAACTATAGTTATAGTATAACAATGGGAATAAAATGAAACATATATATCAGTGGTTCTCAACCGTTTATGCTTCACGTATCCCCTGGAAATGTGTATGTAACTGGCGTACCCCTCGTATAGATAGATAAAACTATAGTTATAGTATAACAATGGGAATAAAATAAAACATATATATCAGTGGTTCTCAACCTTTTATGCTTCACGTATCCCCTGGAAATGTGTATGTAACTGGCGTACCCCTTGTATAGATAGATAAAACTATAGTTATAGTATAACAATGGGAATAAAATAAAACATATATATCAGTGGTTCTCAACCTTTTATGCTTCTCGTACCCCCTGGAAATGTTTATGTAACTGGCGTACCCCTTGTATAGATAGATAAAACTATAGTTATAGTATAACAATGGGAATAAAATAAAACATATATATCAGTGGTTCTTAACCGTTTATGCTTCACGTATCCCCTGGAAATGTGTATGTAACTGGCGTACCCCTCGTATAGATAGATAAAACTATAGTTATAGTATAACAATGGGAATAAAATAAAACATATATATCAGTGGTTCTTAACCGTTTATGCTTCACGTATCCCCTGGAAATGTGTATGTAACTGGCGTACCCCTCGTATAGATAGATAAAACTATAGTTATAGTATAACAATGGGAATAAAATAAAACATATATATCAGTGGTTCTCAACCTTTTATGCTTCACGTACCCCTTGGAAATGTGTATGTAACTGGCGTACCCCTTGTATAGATAGATAAAACTATAGTTATAGTATAATAATGGAAATAAAATAAAACATATATATCAGTGGTTCTCAACCTTTTGTGCTTCACGTACCCCCTGGAAATGTATATGTAACTGGCGTACCCCTTGTATAGATAGATAAAACTATAGTTATAGTATAACAATGGGAATAAAATGAAACATATATATCAGTGGTTCTCAACCTTTTATGCTTCGCGTACCCCCTGGAAATGTGTATGTAACTGGCGTACCCCTCGTACAGATAGATAAAACTATAGTTATAGTATAACAATGGGAATAAAATAAAACATATATATCAGTGGTTCTCAACCTTTTATGCTTCGCGTATCCCCTGGAAATGTGTATGTAACTGGCGTAACTCTCGTATAGATAGATTATACTATAGTTACAGTATAAGAATGGGAATAAAATAAAACATATATATCAGTGGTTCTCAACCTTTTATTCTTCACGTACCCCCTGGAAATGTGTATGTAACTGGCGTACCCCTTGTATAGATAAATAAAACTACAGTTATAGTATAACAATGGGAATAAAATAAAACATATATATCAGTGGTTCTCCACCTTTTATGCTTCTCGTACCCCCTGGAAATGTATATGTAACTGGCGTACCCCTTGTATAGATAGATAAAACTATAGTTATAGTATAACAATGGGAATAAAATAAAACATATATATCAGTGGTTCTG
Source organism: Ryuthela nishihirai (assembly GCA_038380435.1). NCBI lineage: Eukaryota > Metazoa > Arthropoda > Arachnida > Araneae > Heptathelidae > Ryuthela > Ryuthela nishihirai. Next base: position 916,964 of record JAWZYU010000107.1, on the reverse strand, counting down.
AATCTTTTATGCTTTACGTACCCCCTGGAAATGTGTATGTAATTGGCGTACCCCTTGTATAGATAGATAAAACTATAGTTATAGTATAACAAGGGGAATAAAATAAAACATATGTGTATATATAACATATATTTAGCGACTTTTGAGCTCTGACGGCCTACCCCAAAAAATTTACCGCGTACCCCACATTGAGAACCCCTACTTTAAAGTGAACTAATGGTATCTGTGGGACGAATAGAAAATGTGAAATTCATTTTAATATTTTTTTGCAAGCTTTGCGGCCTTATTGGATTCTTCTGAAAAAGAATTATCTGTAAAAACAAAAAAGTGAATATCTACACACGACAAAATGAAAACATTGGTTGCTTTTTTTTTTAAATGAACTAAAAATTCTGTTAGCTGTAATGAATTATGTTTCTATTCTTCCGCCAAAATCGTATTCCACTGTTGTCTGTCTTGAGACACTTTAATAAACTAACAATGGTTATGGATCTGGAAGAGGAATTCAAAAATTCTTTGCTCATAAAATTTCATACAAAGCGTGAACAACTCATCCCATTTCGCTTGAGACGTTCTTACGTTCATCACATCAAATCTCGCATTGGTATAGTTGCAATGAAGCTTAGCAGAAATGAGATCAGGACGGGATCAATTTTACGAGCCCGTGCTCAAAGCTGTTGAATCCGAGACCGTCCGAGCCTGAACCGTTTCGTCAATTATTGAGCCCGAGTCCATCCGAGCCTGAACCATTTCATCAGTTATTGAGCCTGAGTCCGTCTGATCCCGGAGTCCATTTCGTCAATTATTTGAGCCCGAGACCGATTTGGAGAAAATATTCTCTGACGCATCATAAGATCTATATAGAGAAATGCATGTCGCTAATTATTTATTTTATTCTTATTAATAATAATCATTTTATAATAAAATTAAAATGCTAATGCTACTTGGAACGAAAAAATGGAAATACTAGTAGAAAATTAAAAATTCGTAGGCCTCCTGCTAAACGCAAAGAGCTATTTATGTAATAACGCTAGAGAATAGGTAAAAAAAAATCGAAACCCACATGGTGCTTATTTCAAATTTTTATGTATTTGAAACTTAAATCATTCTGAGCACAAGCTCGCTCGAGTTCGAACTCATCTCAGAGAGCCTAAGTTCAATACATATAGAGTTAAGTATCTGAAAAAAAAATAATTTTATATTTGAGCACTTGAATTTCATTTGCTCATTTATAAAAACAAATTTCACGTAAAAGTTTAAAATTCAACAAAGGAAGGGTATTTAGAAAAATGTTGATAATCGGTATTGCATTATTTACGATATTCAAAAATATTCAGAGATTATTTTGTACAGTTCTTTTCGCATACGTTAGATGTCAAATTTGTGTAAAACCATTTCGAATTAGGTCAAGGCAACGCACTAAATATTTCAGCTAGAAACTTCGAATGGGCATTAGGAAAGACTTTTTCAGAGGGGGGAGGAGTGGATCTTTCAAGGGCTGCAAAAGGCTTCCAGGAGAGAGGGGGGGGGGGTAAACAAATCAATGTTTCAAGAGTGAAATATTTAAGCCGTTCACTAATGAGCGCAGTTACAAATACAGCAATTATGCCTACATCTTACTCTAACGCAACTACGGATAGCCGAAAACGAAAAAATAGGATCGTCATTGGTTTTATCTCTGAGCCCATTTTGGACAAAAAAGTCCAAAATGGGCCATTTAGGCCAGGTCACAAGAACCCCGAGGGCTCAAAGACGGTTGAGGGAAGAGAATTCACTGGACAGATTGTAGCTCCCGTCAAGACCATACAGCATATTTTTAAGGTGCACAGGGTCTCCCACAGACGGGGCCACGATTTTACGTTCCCATCCGACGGACGGCGACTTTTCCAAGTCCATCGGTGTCCCCTACTGACTGAGAGTTTTGCGGATATAAATCTCAACGTTGGCCCAGGCGGGACTCGACCTAGGATCTACAGATTACGAGCTTGGCGCGCTACCGATTGAGTCATATAAGCAGCTAGCATGGGAGGAAAAAGAGGGATAAAGGATACTACAAAGTCGCATTAAAGTGTCAATCAGCATTTTCTGTTACATAGAAGTATGTCTGCCAGATGGTTTAGTGAAAAGCTCTGACGCCACGTCAAGGCACCATCCATGTCAGAGTGTTTTGCTCTAACCAGGAGAAAACCCCTCCACACACAGGCAGCTAATGTGGAAGGAAAAAGAGGGAACAAGAACCACAAAGTTGCATTAAATTGTCAAACAGCATTCCCTGTTGAGCGCATTTAATGGAATATTTTGCAGCATCTTGTGCAAGATCTAATTAAAAAAAGGAAAAAAATTAGACCTTGCCCCCATCCCTTCCAGTGGCAGAATCCTTCTATGATGCACCTACCCTGATCTGCAGGCGACTGTCCACTAGGGCTTAAACCACTAGTGGCCGATGATCATAAAGTACTGCTAAGTCACCGGAATGAATGGTTCCGTGTGACCATTTAGCCACTTTGGAATTTTGGTTTACCAATGAAGAAAAAATAAATAAAATATACTTACCTATACTTACACAGAAGAGCTTGCTGATGAAGAGTGTCTTTACTTACCGATTCCCTCCCCATGCTGAGAAAAGAGCGACTGATAGTCTTAAAAAAATCCACCTTTCGTTGGTTGAATACTTAAAGTTGTGACCCTGTATATAGGAAAGCCACATATTCTGCACACGTTTTAAAGTATTTTGAATGGCATTAATGGGCGGCAAATATCTTTCCCTAACAACTCTGCATAAAAGTTATTAGAGGAACATATTTGCTTCCTATTATTCCACTCCCAAACCTTTTCTGAGACTTATGAAGATCCTTGTGACCTAAATATTAGCTCGTTACGTAGCAAAGAAATGCTGCTCAGATTAAAAAAAAAAAACCAACAGCTCCAAAGGCTAAAGCTATCTGATCAACAAAGACCGAAATTATTATGCTATGGAAATACTTTTACGACATTTATGGAGAAACTTAATATGTAATTATTTAAAGCAGTAGTTCTCAACCTTTTATGCTTCACGTACCCCCTGGAAATGTGTATGTAACTGGCGTACCCCTTGTATAGATAGATGGATAAAACTATACCTATAGTATAAAAATAGGAATTAAATAAAACATACCTCAATCAATTATTTTGTTTTCGCAAACAGCTGAATATATTTTTGTCACCTTCACCTACAGGTACATTAAAAGGGTTAGTTCGAATTATCATACATATAGTCATATCCTAGGGAAAAGGAAACGGTACTCATGGCATCTGATTTTGGCCATCATTTGACTACACTAACCTCTTTAAACCCTCCACTCATTTGTTTTGTATTAGACAATGAGTGCCTTATCCTACGTAAGCAATGTTAATTGAAATAGCAGTTACCCATAGACCCTCGCTAATACAGGTCCGAAACGAAACTTGTTAAACCAGATGCTATGCTACCTAACGATTCATTATCTTTCATTCCTAAAGGGATATATTGATATACACGGAGAACGATTCACAATCAATTATTTTGTTTTCGCAAACAGCTGAATATATTTTTGTCACCTTCACCTAAAGGTACATTAAAACGGTTAGTTCGAATTATCATACCTATAGTCAGATCCTAGGGAAAAGGAAACGGTACTCATGGCATCTGATTTTGGCCATCATTTCACTACACTAACCTATTTAAATCCTCCACTCATTTGTTTTAAAATAGACAATGAGTGCCTTATCCTGTGCAATGTTAATTGAAATAGCAGTTACCCATAGAACCTCGCTAATACAGGTCCGAAACGAAACTTGTTAAACCAGATGCTATGCTACCTAACGATTCATTTTCTTTCATTCCTAAAGGGATATATGGATATACACGGAGAACGATTCTCAAATAATTATTTTCTTTTCGCAAACAGCTGAATATATTTTTGTCACCTTCACCTAAAGGTACATTTAAAAGGGTTAGTTCGAATTATCTTACCTATAGTCATATCCTAGGGAAAAGGAAACGGTACTCATGGCATCTGATTTTGGCCATCATTTGACTACACTAACCTATTTAAACCCTCCACTCATTTGTTTTGTATTAGACAATGAGTGCCTTATCCTACCTAAGCAATGTTAATTGCAATAGCAGTTACCCCTAGAACCTCGCTAATACAGATCCGAAACGAAACTTGTTAAACCAGATGCTATGCTACCTAACGATTCATTATCTTTTATTCCTAAAGGGATATATTGATATACACGGAGAACGATTCTCAAGCAATTATTTTGTTATTGCAAACAGCTGAATATATTTTTGTCACCTTCACCTAAAGGTACATTAAAGGGTTAGTTCGAATTATCATACCTATAGTCATATCCTAGGGAAAAGGAAACGGTACTCATGGCATCTGATTTTGGCCATCATTTGACTACACTAACCTATTTAAACCCTCCACTCATTTGTTTTGTATTAGACAATGAGTGCCTTATCCTACCTAAGCAATGTTAATTGCAATAGCAGTTACCCCTAGACCCTCGCTAATACAGGTCCGAAACGAAAACTTGTTAAACCAGATGCTATGCTACCCTAACGATTCATTATCTTTCATTCCTAAAGGGTTATATTGATATACACGGAGAACGATTCTCAAGCAATTATTTTGTTATCGCAAACAGCTGAATATATTTTTGTCACCTTCACCTAAAGGTACATTAAAGGGTTAGTTCGAATTATCATACCTATAGTCATATCCTAGGGAAAAGGAAACGGTACTCATGGCATCTGATTTTGGCCATCATTTGACTACACTAACCTATTTAAACCCTCCACTCATTTGTTTTGTATTAGACAATGAGTGCCTTATCCTACCTAAGCAATGTTAATTGCAATAGCAGTTACCCCTAGACCCTCGCTAATACAGGTCCGAAACGAAAACTTGTTAAACCAGATGCTATGCTACCCTAACGATTCATTATCTTTCATTCCTAAAGGGTTATATTGATATACACGGAGAACGATTCTCAAGCAATTATTTTGTTATCGCAAACAGCTGAATATATTTTTGTCACCTTCACCTAAAGGTACATTAAAAGGGTTAGTTCGAATTATCATACCTATAGTCATATCCTAGGGAAAAGGAAACGGTACTCATGGCATCTGATTTTGGCCATCATTTGACTACACTAACCTATTTAAACCCTCCACTCATTTGTTTTGTATTAGACAATGAGTGCCTTATCCTACCTAAGCAATGTTAATTGCAATAGCAGTTACCCATAGAACCTCGCTAATACAGGTCCGAAACAAAACTTGTTAAACCAGATGCTATGCTACCTAACGATTCATTTTCTTTCATTCCTAAAGGGATATATTGATATACACGGAGAACGATTGTCAAGCAATTATTTTGTTATTGCAAACAGCTGAATATATTTTTGTCACCTTCACCTAAAGGTACATTAAAGGGTTAGTTCGAATTATCATACCTATAGTCATATCCTAGGGAAAAGGAAACGGTACTCATGGCATCTGATTTTGGCCATCATTTGACTACACTAACCTATTTAAACCCTCCACTCATTTGTTTTGTATTAGACAATGAGTGCCTTATCCTACCTAAGCAATGTTAATTGCAATAGCAGTTACCCCTAGACCCTCGCTAATACAGGTCCGAAACGAAAACTTGTTAAACCAGATGCTATGCTACCCTAACGATTCATTATCTTTCATTCCTAAAGGGTTATATTGATATACACGGAGAACGATTCTCAAGCAATTATTTTGTTATCGCAAACAGCTGAATATATTTTTGTCACCTTCACCTAAAGGTACATTAAAAGGGTTAGTTCGAATTATCATACCTATAGTCATATCCTAGGGAAAAGGAAACGGTACTCATGGCATCTGATTTTGGCCATCATTTGACTACACTAACCTATTTAAACCCTCCACTCATTTGTTTTGTATTAGACAATGAGTGCCTTATCCTACCTAAGCAATGTTAATTGCAATAGCAGTTACCCATAGAACCTCGCTAATACAGGTCCGAAACGAAACTTGTTAAACCAGATGCTATGCTACCTAACGAATTTTTTTTTATTCCTAAAGGGATATATTGTTATACACGGAGAACGATTCTCAAGCAATTATTTTGTTATCGCAAACAGCTGAATATATTTTCGTCACCTTCACCTAAAAGTGCATTAAAAGGGTTAGTTCGTATTATCATACCTATAGTCATATCCTAGGGAAAAGGAAACGGTACTCATGGCATCAGATTTTGGCCATCATTTGACTACACTAACCTATTTAAACCCTCCACTCATTTGTTTTGTATTAGACAATGAGTGCCTTATCCTGTGCAATGTTAATTGCAATAGCAGTTACGCATAGGCCCTCGCTAATATAGGTCCGAAACGAAACTTGTTAAACCAGATGCTATGCTACCTAACGATTCATTATCTTTCATTCCTAAAGGGATATATTCATATACACGGAGAACGATTCTCAACCAATTATTTTCTTTTCGCAAACAGCTGAATATATTTTTGTCACCTTCACCTAAAGGTACATTAAAAGGGTTAGTTCGAATTATCTTACCTATAGTCATATCCTAGGGAAAAGGAAACGGTTCTCATGGCATCTGATTTTGGCCATCATTTGACTACACTAACCTATTTAAACCCTCCACTCATTTGTTTTGTATTAGACAATGAGTGCCTTATCCTGTGCAATGTTAGTTGCAATAGCAGTTACCCATAGGCCCTCGCTAATATAGGTCCGAAACGAAACTTGTTAAACCAGATGCTATGCTACCTAACGATTCATTTTCTTTCATTTTTAAAGGGATATATGGATATACACGGAGAACGATTCTCAATCAATTATTTTGTTTTCGCAAACAGCTGAATATATTTTTGTCACCTTCACCTAAAGGTATATTAAAAGGGTTAGTTCGAATTATCATACCTATAGTCAGATCCTAGGGAAAAGGAAACGGTACTCATGGCATCTGATTTTTGCCATCATTTGACTACACTAACCTATTTAAACCCTCCACTCATTTGTTTTATATTAGACAATGAGTGCCTTATCCTACCTAAGCAATGTTAATTGCAATAGCAGTTACCCCTAGACCCTCGCTAATACAGGTCCGAAACGAAAACTTGTTAAACCAGATGCTATGCTACCCTAACGATTCATTATCTTTCATTCCTAAAGGGATATATTGATATACACGGAGAACGATTCTCAAGCAAATATTTTGTTATCGCAAACAGCTGAATATATTTTTGTCACCTTCACCTAAAGATACATTAAAAGGGTTAGTTCGAATTATCATACCTGTAGTCAGATCCTAGGGAAAACGAAACGGTACCCATGGCATCTGATTTTGGCCATCATTTGACTACACTAACCTATTTAAACCCTCCACTCATTTGTTTTGTATTAGACAATGAGTGCCTTATCCTACCTAAGCAATGTTAATTGCAATAGCAGTTACCCATAGAACCTCGCTAATACAGGTCCGAAACGAAACTTGTTAAACCAGATGCTATGCTACCTAACGATTCATTATCTTTCATTCCTAAAGTGATATATTGATATACACGGAGAACGATTCTCAAGCAAATATTTTGTTATCGCAAACAGCTGAATATATTTTTGTCACCTTCACCTAAAGATACATTAAAAGGGTTAGTTCGAATTATCATACCTGTAGTCATATCCTAGGGAAAAGGAAACGGTACTCATGGCATCTGATTTTGGCCATCATTTGACTACACTAACCTATTTAAACCCTCCACTCATTTGTTTTGTATTAGACAATGAGTGCCTTATCCTACCTAAGCAATGTTAATTGCAATAGCAGTTACCCCTAGACCCTCGCTAATACAGGTCCGAAACGAAAACTTGTTAAACCAGATGCTATGCTACCCTAACGATTCATTATCTTTCATTCCTAAAGGGTTATATTGATATACACGGAGAACGATTCTCAAGCAATTATTTTGTTATCGCAAACAGCTGAATATATTTTTGTCACCTTCACCTAAAGGTACATTAAAAGGGTTAGTTCGAATTATCATACCTATAGTCATATCCTAGGGAAAAGGAAACGGTACTCATGGCATCTGATTTTGGCCATCATTTGACTACACTAACCTATTTAAACCCTCCACTCATTTGTTTTGTATTAGACAATGAGTGCCTTATCCTACCTAAGCAATGTTAATTGCAATAGCAGTTACCCATAGAACCTCGCTAATACAGGTCCGAAACGAAACTTGTTAAACCAGATGCTATGCTACCTAACGATTCATTTTCTTTCATTCCTAAAGGGATATATTGATATACACGGAGAACGATTCTCAAGCAATTATTTTGTTATTGCAAACAGCTGAATATATTTTTGTCACCTTCACCTAAAGGTACATTAAAGGGTTAGTTCGAATTATCATACCTATAGTCATATCCTAGGGAAAAGGAAACGGTACTCATGGCATCTGATTTTGGCCATCATTTGACTACACTAACCTATTTAAACCCTCCACTCATTTGTTTTGTATTAGACAATGAGTGCCTTATCCTACCTAAGCAATGTTAATTGCAATAGCAGTTACCCCTAGACCCTCGCTAATACAGGTCCGAAACGAAAACTTGTTAAACCAGATGCTATGCTACCCTAACGATTCATTATCTTTCATTCCTAAAGGGTTATATTGATATACACGGAGAACGATTCTCAAGCAATTATTTTGTTATCGCAAACAGCTGAATATATTTTTGCCACCTTCACCTAAAGGTACATTAAAAGGGTTAGTTCGAATTATCATACCTATAGTCATATCCTAGGGAAAAGGAAACGGTACTCATGGCATCTGATTTTGGCCATCATTTGACTACACTAACCTATTTAAACCCTCCACTCATTTGTTTTGTATTAGATAATGAGTGCCTTATCCTACCTAAGCAATGTTAATTGCAATAGCAGTTACCCATAGAACCTCGCTAATACAGGTCCGAAACGAAACTTGTTAAACCAGATGCTATGCTACCTAACGAATTTTTTTTTATTCCTAAAGGGATATATTGTTATACACGGAGAACGATTCTCAAGCAATTATTTTGTTATCGCAAACAGCTGAATATATTTTTGTCACCTTCACCTAAAAGTGCATTAAAAGGGTTAGTTCGTATTATCATACCTATAGTCATATCCTAGGGAAAAGGAAACGGTACTCATGGCATCAGATTTTGGCCATCATTTGACTACACTAACCTATTTAAACCCTCCACTCATTTGTTTTGTATTAGACAATGAGTGCCTTATCCTGTGCAATGTTAATTGCAATAGCAGTTACGCATAGGCCCTCGCTAATATAGGTCCGAAACGAAACTTGTTAAACCAGATGCTATGCTACCTAACGATTCATTATCTTTCATTCCTAAAGGGATATATTGATATACACGGAGAACGATTCTCAACCAATTATTTTCTTTTCGCAAACAGCTGAATATACTTTTGTCACCTTCACCTAAAGGTACATTAAAAGGGTTAGTTCGAATTATCTTACCTATAGTCATATCCTAGGGAAAAGGAAACGGTTCTCATGGCATCTGATTTTGGCCATCATTTGACTACACTAACCTATTTAAACCCTCCACTCATTTGTTTTGTATTAGACAATGAGTGCCTTATCCTGTGCAATGTTAGTTGCAATAGCAGTTACCCATAGGCCCTCGCTAATATAGGTCCGAAACGAAACTTGTTAAACCAGATGCTATGCTACCTAACGATTCATTTTCTTTCATTTTTAAAGGGATATATGGATATACACGGAGAACGATTCTCAATCAATTATTTTGTTTTCGCAAACAGCTGAATATATTTTTGTCACCTTCACCTAAAGGTATATTAAAAGGGTTAGTTCGAATTATCATACCTATAGTCAGATCCTAGGGAAAAGGAAACGGTACTCATGGCATCTGATTTTGGACATCATTTGACTACACTAACCTATTTAAACCCTCCACTCATTTGTTTTATATTAGACAATGAGTGCCTTATCCTACCTAAGCAATGTTAATTGCAATAGCAGTTACCCCTAGACCCTCGCTAATACAGGTCCGAAACGAAAACTTGTTAAACCAGATGCTATGCTACCCTAACGATTCATTATCTTTCATTCCTAAAGGGATATATTGATATACACGGAGAACGATTCTCAAGCAAATATTTTGTTATCGCAAACAGTTGAATATATTTTTGTCACCTTCACCTAAAGATACATTAAAAGGGTTAGTTCGAATTATCATACCTGTAGTCAGATCCTAGGGAAAAGGAAACAGTACTCATGGCATCTGATTTTGGCCATCATTTGACTACACTAACCTATTTAAACCCTCCACTCATTTGTTTTGTATTAGACAATGAGTGCCTTATCCTACCTAAGCAATGTTAATTGCAATAGCAGTTACCCCTAGACCCTCTCTAATACAGGTCCGAAACGAAAACTTGTTAAACCAGATGCTATGCTACCCTAACGATTCATTATCTTTCATTCCTAAAGGGTTATATTGATATACACGGAGAACGATTCTCAAGCAAATATTTTGTTATCGCAAACAGCTGAATATATTTTTGTCACCTTCACCTAAAGATACATTAAAAGGGTTAGTTCGAATTATCATACCTGTAGTCAGATCCTAGGGAAAAGGAAACGGTACTCATGGCATCTGATTTTGGGCATCATTTGACTACACTAACCTATTTAAACCCTCCACTCATTTGTTTTGTATTAGACAATGAGTGCCTTATCCTACCTAAGCAATGTTAATTGCAATAGCAGTTACCCATAGAACCTCGCTAATACAGGTCCGAAACGAAACTTGTTAAACCAGATGCTATGCTACCTAACGATTCATTATCTTTCATTCCTAAAGGGATATATTGATATACACGGAGAACGATTCTCAAGCAATTATTTTGTTATTGCAAACAGCTGAATATATTTTTGTCACCTTCACCTAAAGGTACATTAAAGGGTTAGTTCGAATTATCATACCTATAGTCATATCCTAGGGAAAAGCAAACGGTACTCATGGCATCTGATTTTGGCCATCATTTGAGTACACTAACCTATTTAAACCCTCCACTCATTTGTTTTATATTAGACAATGAGTGCCTTATCCTACCTAAGCAATGTTAATTGCAATAGCAGTTACCCCTAGACCCTCGCTAATACAGGTCCCAAACGAAAACTTGTTAAACCAGATGCTATGCTACCCTAACGATTCATTATCTTTCATTCCTAAAGGGATATATTGATATACACGGAGAACGATTCTCAAGCAAATATTTTGTTATCGCAAACAGCTGAATATATTTTTGTCACCTTCACCTAAAGATACATTAAAAGGGTTAGTTCGAATTATCATACCTGTAGTCAGATCCTAGGGAAAAGGAAACGGTACTCATGGCATCTGGTTTTGGCCATCATTTGACTACACTAACCTATTTAAACCCTCCACTCATTTGTTTTGTATTAGACAATGAGTGCCTTATCCTACCTAAGCAATGTTAATTGCAATAGCAGTTACCCATAGAACCTCGCTAATACAGGTCCGAAACGAAACTTGTTAAACCAGATGCTATGCTACCTAACGATTCATTATCTTTCATTCCTAAAGGGATATATTGATATACACGGAGAACGATTCTCAAGCAAATATTTTGTTATCGCAAACAGCTGAATATATTTTTGTCACCTTCACCTAAAGATACATTAAAAGGGTTAGTTCGAATTATCATACCTGTAGTCATATCCTAGGGAAAAGGAAACGGTACTCATGGCATCTGATTTTGGCCATCATTTGACTACACTAACCTATTTAAACCCTCCACTCATTTGTTTTGTATTAGACAATGAGTGCCTTATCCTGTGCAATGTTAATTGCAATAGCAGTTACGCATAGGCCCTCGCTAATATAGGTCCGAAACGAAACTTGTTAAACCAGATGCTATGCTACCTAACGATTCATTATCTTTCATTCCTAAAGGGATATATTGATATACACGGAGAACGATTCTCAAGCAATTATTTTGTTATTGCAAACAGCTGAATATATTTTTGTCACCTTCACCTAAAGGTACATTAAAGGGTTAGTTCGAATTATCATACCTATAGTCATATCCTAGGGAAAAGGAAACGGTACTCATGGCATCTGATTTTGGCCATCATTTGACTACACTAACCTATTTAAACCCTCCACTCATTTGTTTTGTATTAGACAATGAGTGCCTTATCCTACCTAAGCAATGTTAATTGCAATAGCAGTTACCCATAGAACCTCGCTAATACAGGTCCGAAACGAAACTTGTTAAACCAGATGCTATGCTACCTAACGAATTTTTTTTATTCCTAAAGGGATATATTGTTATACACGGAGAACGATTCTCAAGCAATTATTTTGTTATCGCAAACAGCTGAATATATTTTTGTCACCTTCACCTAAAAGTGCATTAAAAGGGTTAGTTCGTATTATCATACCTATAGTCATATCCTAGGGAAAAGGAAACGGTACTCATGGCATCTGATTTTGGCCATCATTTGACTACACTAACCTATTTAAACCCTCCACTCATTTGTTTTGTATTAGACAATGAGTGCCTTATCCTGTGCAATGTTAATTGCAATAGCAGTTACGCATAGGCCCTCGCTAATATAGGTCCGAAACGAAACTTGTTAAACCAGATGCTATGCTACCTAACGATTCATTATCTTTCATTCCTAAAGGGATATATTGATATACACGGAGAACGATTCTCAACCAATTATTTTCTTTTCGCAAACAGCTGAATATATTTTTGTCACCTTCACCTAAAGGTACATTAAAAGGGTTAGTTCGAATTATCTTACCTATAGTCATATCCTAGGGAAAAGGAAACGGTTCTCATGGCATCTGATTTTGGCCATCATTTGACTACACTAACCTATTTAAACCCTCCACTCATTTGTTTTGTATTAGACAATGAGTGCCTTATCCTGTGCAATGTTAGTTGCAATAGCAGTTACCCATAGGCCCTCGCTAATATAGGTCCGAAACGAAACTTGTTAAACCAGATGCTATGCTACCCTAACGATTCATTATCTTTCATTCCTAAAGGGATATATTGATATACACGGAGAACGATTCTCAAGCAAATATTTTGTTATCGCAAACAGCTGAATATATTTTTGTCACCTTCACCTAAAGATACATTAAAAGGGTTAGTTCGAATTATCATACCTGTAGTCAGATCCTAGGGAAAAGGAAACGGTACTCATGGCATCTGATTTTGGCCATCATTTGACTACACTAACCTATTTAAACCCTCCACTCATTTGTTTTGTATTAGACAATGAGTGCCTTATCCTACCTAAGCAATGTTAATTGCAATAGCAGTTACCCATAGAACCTCGTTAATACAGGTCCGAAACGAAACTTGTTAAACCAGATGCTATGCTACCTAACGATTCATTATCTTTCATTCCTAAAGGGATATATTGATATACACGGAGAACGATTCTCAAGCAAATATTTTGTTATCGCAAACAGCTGAATATATTTTTGTCACCTACACCTAAAGATACATTAAAAGGGTTAGTTCGAATTATCATACCTGTAGTCAGATCCTAGGGAAAAGGAAACACTACTCATGGCATCTGATTTTGGCCATCATTTGACTACACTAACCTATTTAAACCCTCCACTCATTTGTTTTGTATTAGACAATGAGTGCCTTATCCTACCTAAGCAATGTTAATTGGAATAGCAGTTACCCCTAGACCCTCGCTAATACAGGTCCGAAACGAAAACTTGTTAAACCAGATGCTATGCTACCCTAACGATTCATTATCTTTCATTCCTAAAGGGATATATTGATATACACGGAGAACGATTCTCAAGCAAATATTTTGTTATCGCAAACAGCTGAATATATTTTTGTCACCTTCACCTAAAGATACATTAAAAGGGTTAGTTCGAATTATCATACCTGTAGTCAGATCCTAGGGAAAACGAAACGGTACCCATGGCATCTGATTTTGGCCATCATTTGACTACACTAACCTATTTAAACCCTCCACTCATTTGTTTTGTATTAGACAATGAGTGCCTTATCCTACCTAAGCAATGTTAATTGCAATAGCAGTTACCCATAGAACCTCGCTAATACAGGTCCGAAACGAAACTTGTTAAACCAGATGCTATGCTACCTAACGATTCATTATCTTTCATTCCTAAAGGGATATATTGATATACACGGAGAACGATTCTCAAGCAAATATTTTGTTATCGCAAACAGCTGAATATATTTTTGTCACCTTCACCTAAAGATACATTAAAAGGGTTAGTTCGAATTATCATACCTGTAGTCAGATCCTATGGAAAAGGAAACACTACTCATGGCATCTGATTTTGGCCATCATTTGACTACACTAACCTATTTAAACCCTCCACTCATTTGTTTTGTATTAGACAATGAGTGCCTTATCCTACCTAAGCAATGTTAATTGGAATAGCAGTTACCCCTAGACCCTCGCTAATACAGGTCCGAAACGAAAACTTGTTAAACCAGATGCTATGCTACCCTAACGATTCATTATCTTTCATTCCTAAAGGGATATATTGATATACACGGAGAACGATTCTCAAGCAAATATTTTGTTATCGCAAACAGCTGAATATATTTTTGTCACCTTCACCTAAAGATACATTAAAAGGGTTAGTTCGAATTATCATACCTGTAGTCAGATCCTAGGGAAAAGGAAACGGTACTCATGGCATCTGATTTTGGCCATCATTTGACTACACTAACCTATTTAAACCTTCCACTCATTTGTTTTGTATTAGACAATGAGTGCCTTATCCTACCTAAGCAATATTAATTGCAATAGCAGTTACCCATAGAACCTCGCTAATACAGGTCCGAAACGAAACTTGTTAAACCAGATGCTATGCTACCTAACGATTCATTATCTTTCATTCCTAAAGGGATATATTGATATACACGGAGAACGATTCTCAAGCAATTATTTTGGTATTGCAAACAGCTGAATATATTTTTGTCACCTTCACCTAAAGGTACATTAAAGGGTTAGTTCGAATTATCATACCTATAGTCATATCCTAGGGAAAAGGAAACGGTACTCATGGCATCTGATTTTGGCCATCATTTGACTACACTAACCTATTTAAACCCTCCACTCATTTGTTTTATATTAGACAATGAGTGCCTTATCCTACCAAGCAATATTAATTGCAATAGCAGTTACCCCTAGTCCCTCGCTAATACAGGTCCGAAACGAAAACTTGTTAAACCAGATGCTATGCTACCCTAACGATTCATTATCTTTCATTCCTAAAGGGATATATTGATATACACGGAGAACGATTCTCAAGCAAATATTTTGTTATCGCAAACAGCTGAATATATTTTTGTCACCTTCACCTAAAGATACATTAAAAGGGTTAGTTCGAATTATCATACCTGTAGTCAGATCCTAGGGAAAAGGAAACGGTACTCATGGCATCTGATTTTGGCCATCATTTGACTACACTAACCTATTTAAACCCTCCACTCCTTTGTTTTGTATTAGACAATGAGTGCCTTATCCTGTGCAATGTTAATTGCAATAGCAGTTACCCATAGGCCCTCGCTAATATAGGTCCGAAACGAAACTTGTTAAACCAGATGCTATGCTACCTAACGATTCATTATCTTTCATTCCTAAAGGGATATATTGATATACACGGAGAACGATTCTCAATCATTTTGTTTTCGCAAACAGCTGAATATATTTTTGTCACCTTCACCTAAAGGTACATTAAAAGGGTTAGTTCGAATTATCATACCTATAGTCAGATCCTAGGGAAAAGGAAACGGTACTCATGGCATCTGATTTTGGCTATCATTTGACTACACTAAACCTGTTTAAACCCTCCACTCATTGATCTTATATTAGCAATGAGTGCATTATCCTATCTAAGTAATAGTTAATTGCAATAGCAGTTACCCATAGACCCTCGCTAATACAGGTCCGAAACGAAACTTGTTAAACCAGATGCTCTGCTACCTGATAAGCATGATTTGCCGATTGTGTATACGTAACGCTTCGCAGGCAAAACTAAACAAACGGTAGATAATTAATAAATTCCTGATATATGTGTGTAGTTACCTAATTAATTATTTTGCACTTTTTCTGCCTTTAGATCTACCATTGAAATTTTAGATAAATATTAATATAATTTTACTATCGCTATCATTTATTTTTTTTCTGATTGCCATTGCCAAATGAATCAAAACAGAAAGTATGGAACTTGTAATTTTGTAATAATATCCTTAGTCCTTTCACCTGTATAGTTTATAGTGATAAATAATGAACTTGTGAGAGAGATGTTCAAGAGAATTCCATTATTCATGCCTTATACAAAATTTGATCCAGGTCACTTTTAAATGGAATATGTCTTCAACCATCACTGACATTTCACTCTGATGCGGGCATGTTTAGCTTTCTCCTTGACAAAAACTTCTTTTAGAGTCAGTAGTTCAACTGTATAATTTAAAATATGCTTGAACGTCTTTTTCAAAATGAATCTTAATCTTTTATTTCTAAAGTGATATACTGACGTACTGGAAGAACGGTTCTCAATCAATTATTTTGTTATCACAAGCAACTAAATATATTTTTTATTCAGCTTTACTAAAAAGCATAAAAACATTGAAAATTTTAGTTCAAATTATCATACCTATAGCCACACCTTAGGAGAAAGAAAACGGTACTCATGGCATCTGATTTTGGCCATCATTTGACTACACTAAACCTGTTTAAACCCTCCACTCATTGATCTTATATTAGCAATGAGTGCATTATCCTATCTAAGCAATAGTTAATTGCAATAGCAGTTACCCATAGACCCTCGCTAATACAGGTCCGAAACGAAACTTTTTAAACCAGATGCTCTGGTACCTGATAAGCATCATTGGCCGATTGTATATATGTATCGCTTAGCACCTAAGGAAATCATCCTGAAGAGTTCAGGTACTCTCCTGCCCAGACAGGCAGAGATGGAGCCTATCTACATTGGCGTCATCAGCGGGATCTGTATTGTGAGAGTTCGGTACGAGGTGGCGTTACATTAAGGGACAATTTTAGCAAATGTTGAATGCTGGCAGGAAAGTAAATCATCGCTGCGAGAACTTTACATCAGGTGCGGTAAGATCTAATATGTAGAACCAGTTTTTTGTCTTGTTATTATTCTGTGCTATGCTATAAAATACGCGAGGGAAGGCGAGAAACGGTTCTAAATCGCACTACGTGGACACTACTCGACACAGATCAACGCAAAACATGGAGGCTATTGCGTCTGATTTGTCAGTAGATGCTGTCAGCGACTGACATATCCGACTCAAGAAATAGCAGAGCAATCCGATGACGCTACAAAGCTCGAATTGGAATTGAGGAAACTCGAATTAACGCAACTCGAACTAGTTGATAGACAAGCGCAAAGCGAGGCCGAGGCCGAAGAATGACCCTTGCGAGTGGAATCGAAGAAAGACAAGCGCAGCGCGAAGAAATGCAAGCGCAACGCGAGCATGAACTGCAAATGAGGCATCTTGAGCTTGAGACAGCAAAGGCAAGTGGCGTCAGATCTCACGGTGCGTCGTGTGATGGTTATGATTCGCCTGGGTCCGATTCCCATAGCACCGCGAAAAGGAAGGAGCATGAGGTACTGAAATATTGGATTTTGGTTCTGCACACTACGTTGGGATCGCCCCCAGAAACTCTCCTCTACATTCATTTGTATTTCAAGAGGATCAAGAGCGTTTTCGCTAATCAGGGCGTGTCTGAAAAGGTTAGGAGCCAGGTAGTCCTCTCCATTTTTCGGGAGAAGCTGAACGAACTTTTGGCTTTATTGTCTGACGAGGATGCTAGCGATTACAGTAAGTTCAAAGCTTACATTTTGGCGAGGTGTAAAGTCTCTGCAGTTTAATACAAGAGGCAGTTGGATAGGGCATAGAAGCTTGCACACGAAACGTGGAACACGTTTTCGGAAAAATTAGGGAAATGTGGAGAAGGTATATTGAAAGCAGAATATTGTCCACATTTGAGGAATTGGTCGAGCTGCTGGTGGCCGATCGAATTAAATCAGAGGTACCGAGTAGCACTGAAGAATACATTGCACTGCAGGAGCGCTGGGACTGGTTTAATCCAAGAGACCTCATAGATTATATATTAAATCATTTAGTGAGCAGTCGAATTAATGCGCGTCCACGGGACTCTGATCGACAGATGGCCAGGTACATTCCTCCTCCCAGGCGCGAGCAATTAGAACAAAAAGCGCCCATGCAATTTGCGAAGCGATCAGTTGCTACCACTATCAGCGCGCCTGGCTGTTTTTGGTGCGGCTCGAAGCAGCATCTTCGCAGAGATTGTCCTCAATGGCGGGCAAAGAGGAAATCTCCCAGTGCTGGATTTAATACAGTGTATACTGTATGAGACGAGCAGGAAGAGGCATGATGTACCCGCGTTTCAACGCACATGTTTGAAGCTCAGGACGAAGGGCAATTAACAACGGTTAGACTTACCCAACTTCAGACGGCGAATGTGCGATGTGGCCAGAATGCTTTCACAGCTGTGATTGATTCTGGCGCTGAAATCTCCGTGATTAGAAGAGATGTTGTCCCAGAGCAGTTTTTCACGCCGAAGACGATGATCAAGCTGAGGACAGCATTTGGAGATTTCGAGATAGCTGCAATGATCCACGTTCCTGTGCAGTTAGTGGGGGGATGCAATTCCCCCATGACTCCATGATTAGGCCAGAAATTAATTTAGTGATTGATGTTTCATCACGTCTGGCACTTCCTGCACTTCTGACGAAGGACGATTTTAAAGCGCTTTCTGCCGTTAATTTAAGCGCGATTTGGCGGAGAATGGGCATAGAAGGAATTTTGGCGGAATATGGGGCATAGAAGCTTGGATAGGGCATAGAAGCTTGCACACGAAACGTGGACCACGTTTTCGGAAAAATTAGGGAAATATGGAGAACGTATATTGAAAGCAGAATATTGTCCACATTTGAGGAATTGGTCGACCTGCTGGTGGCCGATCGAATTAGATCTGAGGTACCGAATAGCACTGATGAATACATTGCATTGCAGGAGCGCTGGGACTAGTTTAATCCAAGAGACCACATAGATTATATATTAAATCATTTAGTGAGCAGTCGAATTAATGCGCGTCCACGGGACTCTGATCGACAGATGGCCAGGTACATTCCTCCTCCCAGGCGCGAGCAATTAGAACAAAAAGCGCTCATGCAATTTGCGAAGCGATCAGTTGCTACCACTATCAGCGCGCGTGGCTGTTTTGGGTGCGGCAACATGCACTACGTCTCGGAAGCAACATGCACTACGTCTCGGAAGCAACATGCACTACGTCTCGGAAGCAACATGCACTACGTCTCGGAAGCAACATGCACTACGTCTCGGAAGCAACATGCACTACGTGACATCACTTTCCGAGACAAGCGAGGGGCTGTCTGCTTCGACTGTGGAGGTTACTATGGCAACATTTTAATTCAACCAATTCGTCAAACATTTTAGGTCAGTATTACATTATAAAATAGATTTTTATACATTCAGTACTAAAAGTTAATATAATGTCTCCAGAGTTCAAAAGTCGTTGAAATTTTAACTCTTATTTTACACTCGTAATTTCATAAATAACGGAAACGTTCAGTTTATTTAGAATATAGTGATTTAATATAATCGACGCCGTTACTTTATCTATTTTTTACATATTAAATAAAAAGTGGAAGGAATGGAATGACGTAACGCAAAGGGTCAATGCTATGGTTAACCCAACCAACATCTCTTTTGTTCTGTTTCTAAGCATCATATGGAGAAATAATGCCCGCCCATTCCATTTGCCTGTAATTATTCTTACTGACTCTGATGGCGATGAGATCGGCCAAGAAATGGCCCAAACTCATTGTAACAACTAAAGTATCATATCTAAATGAAGACACTCTATAGCCTTATTATGCTAACAATTTAAGTATTCGGTGCTTTTACATCACGATATGTTAGAAAAACATTTTTGTGAACGAAAATTAAGTGATTTCCTTCCCTTCCACTCAAACTTTAAACTTGAATTTAGAAATATTTATAATGTTATGCACAATTAGGTAATGAGTTATCGGTTGCATTAAAGTCAGCAGCTTTTTATTTGTATCCAACTTGATAAATAAGACACGTTCAATACCCATGACAAAACTTCCTTTGTGCAAGTGTGGAGAGCATTTATACCTGTTTCGAGACAAAATGATCTGTAGATTACATTTGTGAAATCTACTCTATTCGTAAACCATTAAGACTGTTCTTTTCTACAAGAAAAACTAAAAATGAAAGATTTTGATACTAACGATCACTTTAATTTTAATTTCACAATTTATATTTTTTAAGCTTAAAGAAGTCAATCATAACGAAATGTTTGTATCGCCTTGTTCAATTTTACAAGTTTCGCTCGTTCAATTTTACAAGTTTCAACGCAGCCCAAGTTGGCAAAGCGTTCTGCTCCGTAGAAGTAAACTATATGATAAACATTCGGATTTTAGAGTTATAAAAATGAAGAAATGTTTTAATCTTAAAATCAATTCTTTTGCTCCCCAAGGCGATACAAACATTTCATTATGATTGACTGCTTTAAGCTATATGATATACATGATGAGATGCTCAGTTTCTAATAATCATATTCCACTTACCTCATGACTTACCCTCTCACCTGCTTGATGTCGATCCCCGTCGGATGTCTCCAAGGATCTGGGATGACTTGCTTCTTCTTCCCGGAAGTGACGACTCTAATCAGAGCACAGCGAAAAACAAACATTTCAGTTAAAACTTGTATTCTGTTTCGTCAAACGGAATTTAATTGTTATTCATCGATGTGGTATCATCTATAGAGTAACAATCGCGATATGACGTCAATAGCAAATGCCTCGTAATAATCGTATAAGAAAACATTCGTTTGCTCTGCATCTGGCATCTTAAAAAACACTAAAGCTTTGAATTAAACCATGAGAAAAGACATTAAAATAACTTATGATTCATAATATAGAAAACAAATATATTTTAGGTTGTTTTAAAACTAAGTATCTATCTATCGTGTACGTGGGAGAGATTGGGTTGCTAATTCCTCTGACATACTGACATACTGAGCTGCACTTTTATTTCCACATAATAGGCTAAAGATCCAGATTACAAAGGCCTCAAGGACTCACAGAAGGTTTGCGAAGGGGAGTCACTGTACAGCTCTCAGGAGACATGGAAACCTCCTGTCAAACCACACAGTCTGTTTTTTAAGGGACACAGGGTATGACCCAACCAAAGGACGGCAGCCTTCTCAAGACCTCTGGTGTCACCTTTCTCACCTAAGTAGTTTGGTACATTTGTTAGAAAAAACTACTTAGTTACTCTCTTTACCCTTTAACTTACTACTTAATTTAGCCTTCTACATTTCATAATAACCATTAAGTTACTATGAAATGTTTCAATGAAATGCGAAACATAGTTATTAACATCGGTTATCTTTTAATCATCTCTAAGTCTCTTATATTTATTCAACTTTTCTTTTCTCTTGGACATATAAAATCCAAAAGACATTGACTTCCAGACTGTCTTTATGTCTTGTATTAATTATATTTACTGTCAGACCTCTTTTCAAGGAATTGTTTAAAGGTTAAAGCTGGATCGATAATTTGGGGGCCCTGGAGCCCAGTAGTAAATGGAGCCCTCTCTATAATGATAAAGTCAAGGATAATGGATTTTGCACAACTTTATGCAACGTTATCTATTAGACGATTGAAAATTAATATAATGAGTACCTTAAACAAGTAATTAGAAAATCGAGGCGTTACTCTAGAGTAGGGGTTCTCAACGTGGGGGGTACGCGGTAAAAATTTTTGGGGTATGCCGTGAGAGCTCAAAAGTTGCTAGATATATGTTATAAATAAATATATTTTATTTTATTCCACTGTTATACTATAACTATAGTTTTATCTATCTATACAAGGGGTACCCAGCTACATACACATTTCCAGGGGATACATGAAGCATAAAAGGTTGAGAACCACTGATATATATGTTTTATTTTATTCCCATTGTTATACTATAACTATAGTTTTATCTATCTATACAAGGGGTTCGCCAGTTACATACACATTTCCAGGGGGTACGTGAAGCATAAAAGGTTGAGAACCACTGATATATATGTTTTATTTTATTCCCATTGTCATACTATAACTATAGTTTTATCTATCTATACAAGGGGTTCGCCAGTTACATACCCATTTCCAGGGAGTACGTGAAGCATAAAAGGTTGAGAACCACTGATATATGTTTTATTTTATTCCCATTGTTATACTATCTCTAACTATAGTTTTATCTATCTATACAAGGGGTTCGCCAGTTACATACACATTTCCAGGGGGTACGTGAAGCATAAAAGGTTGAGAACCACTGATATATGTTTTATTTTATTCCCATTGTTATACTATCTCTAACTATAGTTTTATCTATCTATACAAGGGGTTCGCCAGTTACATACACATTTCCAGGGGGTACGTGAAGCATAAAAGGTTGAGAACCACTGATATATATGTTTTATTTTATTCCCATTGTCATATTATAACTATAGTTTTATCTATCTATACAAGGGGTTCGCCAGTTACATACACATTTCCAGCGGGTACGTGAAGCATAAAAGGTTGAGAACCACTAATATATATGTTTTATTTTATTCCCATTGTCATACTATAACTATAGTTTTATCTATCTATACAAGGGGTTCGCCAGTTACATACCCATTTCCAGGGAGTACGTGAAGCATAAAAGGTTGAGAACCACTGATATATATGTTTTATTTTATTCCCATTGTTATACTATAACTATAGTTTTATCTATCTATACAAGGGGTTCGCCAGTTACATACACATTTCCAGGGGGTACGTGAAGCATAAAAGGTTGAGAACCACTGATATATGTTTTATTTTATTCCCATTGTTATACTATCTCTAACTATAGTTTTATCTATCTATACAAGGGGTTCGCCAGTTACATACACATTTCCAGGGGGTACGTGAAGCATAAAAGGTTGAGAACCACTGATATATATATGTTTTATTTTATTCCCATTGTTATACTATAACTATAGTTTTATCTATCTATACAAGGGGTTCGCCAGTTACATACCCATTTCCAGGGAGTACGTGAAGCATAAAAGGTTGAGAACCACTGATATATATGCTTTATTTTATTCCCATTGTTATATTATAACTATAATTTTATCTATCTATACAAGGGGTTCGCCAGTTACATACACATTTCCAGGGGATACATGAAGCATAAAAGGTTGAGAACCACTGATATATATGTTTTATTTTATTCCCATTGTTATACTATAACTATAGTTTTATCTATCTATACAAGGGGTTCGCCAGTTACATACACATTTCCAGGGGGTACGTGAAGCATAAAAGGTTGAGAACCACTGATATATATGTTTTATTTTATTCCCATTGTCATACTATAACTATAGTTTTATCTATCTATACAAGGGGTTCGCCAGTTACATACCCATTTCCAGGGAGTACGTGAAGCATAAAAGGTTGAGAACCACTGATATATGTTTTATTTTATTCCCATTGTTATACTATCTCTAACTATAGTTTTATCTATCTATACAAGGGGTTCGCCAGTTACATACACATTTCCAGGGGGTACGTGAAGCATAAAAGGTTGAGAACCACTGATATATGTTTTATTTTATTCCCATTGTTATACTATCTCTAACTATAGTTTTATCTATCTATACAAGGGGTTCGCCAGTTACATACACATTTCCAGGGGGTACGTGAAGCATAAAAGGTTGAGAACCACTGATATATATGTTTTATTTTATTCCCATTGTCATACTATAACTATAGTTTTATCTATCTATACAAGGGGTTCGCCAGTTACATACACATTTCCAGCGGGTACGTGAAGCATAAAAGGTTGAGAACCACTAATATATATGTTTTATTTTATTCCCATTGTCATACTATAACTATAGTTTTATCTATCTATACAAGGGGTTCGCCAGTTACATACCCATTTCCAGGGAGTACGTGAAGCATAAAAGGTTGAGAACCACTGATATATATGTTTTATTTTATTCCCATTGTTATACTATAACTATAGTTTTATCTATCTATACAAGGGGTTCGCCAGTTACATACACATTTCCAGGGGGTACGTGAAGCATAAAAGGTTGAGAACCACTGATATATGTTTTATTTTATTCCCATTGTTATACTATCTCTAACTATAGTTTTATCTATCTATACAAGGGGTTCGCCAGTTACATACACATTTCCAGGGGGTACGTGAAGCATAAAAGGTTGAGAACCACTGATATATATATGTTTTATTTTATTCCCATTGTTATACTATAACTATAGTTTTATCTATCTATACAAGGGGTTCGCCAGTTACATACCCATTTCCAGGGAGTACGTGAAGCATAAAAGGTTGAGAACCACTGATATATATGCTTTATTTTATTCCCATTGTTATATTATAACTATAATTTTATCTATCTATACAAGGGGTTCGCCAGTTACATACACATTTCCAAGGGGTACGTGAAACATAAAAGGTTGAGAACCACTGATATATGTTTTATTTTATTCCCATTGTTATACTATCTATAACTATAGTTTTATCTATCTATACAAGGGGTTCGCCAGTTACATACACATTTCCAGGGGGTACGTGAAGCATAAAAGGTTGAGAACCACTGATATATATGTTTATTTTATTCCCATTGTTATACTATAACTATAGTTTTATCTATCTATACAAGGGGTTCGCCAGTTACATACACATTTCCAGGGGGTACGTGAAGCATAAAAGGTTGAGAACCACTGATATATGTTTTATTTTATTCCCATTGTTATACTATAACTATAGTTTTATCTATCTATACAAGGGGTTCGCCAGTTACATACACATTTCCAGGGGGTACGTGAAGCATAAAAGGTTGAGAACCACTGATATATATGTTTTATTTTATTCCCATTGTTATACTATAACTATAGTTTTATCTATCTATACAAGGGGTTCGCCAGTTACATACCCATTTCCAGGGAGTACGTGAAGCATAAAAGGTTGAGAACCACTGATATATATGTTTTATTTTATTCCCATTGTTATACTATAACTATAGTTTTATCTATCTATACAAGGGGTTCGCCAGTTACATACACATTTCCAGGGGGTACGTGAAGCATAAAAGTTTGAGAACCACTGCTCTAGAGCAATGTCTTCGCCTTTAGTGCTACCCAATTGAAGGGTAATTTCTTCTAATCTCTCATAACTCTTTCTTCTAATAATTATATTGCATTTATGTAGAAAAACTTTCAAAAAGCGCGGATTCTTACACCGAATAATTACAAATGCAAGAGGGTAATGGTTAATACGCTTAGTACAATGGGGGTATTAATTATTAATTGATTGAAAGTTGGATTTTTATATGACCCTGAACCTGGGAAAAGAAGTCTCTAGAATGGATCTCTTGTCGCAGGCTGCAAGAAAATTATGTTTCGTATGAATGAATTGCTAATAAAAATCTGAAGATTTCGTACATCTATTGCTATAATAATTATCGTTCGCAAAATCTTGAATTGAATCAACAGAATATTTTCAGGGTGTTCTGAAATCAAATACCATTTGTCGTAATGGGATCAGAATTTGTAACTAGAAGAACAATATATCACCTCTCGTGAATATCAGATTTTCGTTTTCAAAGGAATGAAATTTTATTCCCAATTTAGGATCATCTAATATTGGAAATTCAAACTAACAGTTCATTGCGTAAATGCAAATTTTAATATTTCTTCTGTACCTATAAAACATAAAATAATTCCTCAATTATCTATTAAAACAAAAAAAAAAGCTTCCTCCCTCCATCACAGTGGAAATGAGGCAAATGATTGTTGCAAATGTAAAACCGATTGCACATCACACTCTACCACAAAGATTTCAAACTTCTATAACCAGTAGGTCGTTTGCAAAATTTAATTGAAACTTCAACATTTTCCAATGTATTCCATCATTACAGGTCACAATTGGAATTTTCATCATTTTCCGCATTTATTGGGTCAAACTGTGGAAATTGGAAGCAGTAGATTAGGGGTTCTCAATGTGGAGTACGCGGTAAAACTTTTGCGGGTACGCCGTGAGAGCGCAAAACTAGCTAGATCTAGTAACAAAGTAAAAATAACCATTGCTATATTATAACTATAGTTTTATCTATCTATACAAGGGGTACGTCAGTTACATACACATTTCCAAGGGGTACGTGAAGCATAAAAGGTTGAGAACCACTGATATATATGTTTTATTTTATTCCCATTCTTATATTATAACTATAGTTTTATCTATCTATACAAGGGGTACGCCAGTTACATACACATTTCCAGGGGATACGTGAAGCATAAAAGGTTGAGAACCACTGATATATATGTTTTATTTTATTCCCATTGTTATACTATAACTATAGTTTTATCTAGCTATACAAGGGGTACGCCAGTTACATACACATTTCCAGGGGGTACGTGAAGCATAAAAGGTTGAGAACCACTGATATATATATTTTATTTTATTCCCATTGTTATACTATAACTATAGTTTTATCTATCTATACAAGGGGTACGCCAGTTACATACACATTTCCAGGGGATACGTGAAGCATAAAAGGTTGAGAACCACTGATATATATGTTTTATTTCATTCCCATTGTTATACTATAACTATAGTTTTATCTACCTATACAAGGGGTACGCCAGTTACATACACATTTCCAAGGGGTACGTGAAGCATAAAAGGTTGAGAACCACTGATATATATGTTTTATTTTATTCCCATTGTTATACTATAACTATAGTTTTATCTATCTATACAAGGGGTACGTCAGTTACATACACATTTCCAAGGGGTACGTGAAGCATAAAAGGTTGAGAACCACTGATATATATGTTTTATTTTATTCCCATTCTTATATTATAACTATAGTTTTATCTATCTATACAAGGGGTACGCCAGTTACATACACATTTCCAGGGGATACGTGAAGCATAAAAGGTTGAGAACCACTGATATATATGTTTTATTTCATTCCCATTGTTATACTATAACTATAGTTTTATCTACCTATACAAGGGGTACGCCAGTTACATACACATTTCCAAGGGGTACGTGAAGCATAAAAGGTTGAGAACCACTGATATATATGTTTTATTTTATTCCCATTGTTATACTATAACTATAGTTTTATCTATCTATACAAGGGGTACGCCAGTTACATACACATTTCCAGGGGGTACGTGAAGCATAAAAGGGTGAGGACCACTGCAAGAGATGAGTGGGAAAATGCGAATAATAATAGTTTATTAGTATCTGTTTGGCACAAAATTAATTTTTTTGTTTATCTCTTAAAATAAAAGTGTTATTTTTCCACTACTCCCTGGAGGTAAGAGGAATGATTAGTGCCAATATAAAGCTCTTGATATTGGCACTAATCTTTCCTCTTACCTTCACAACCAAAATTTTTCTCCACAACCAAAACTTAAAATTCCTATTACAAATACATCGTTCGTAAATTGCAATATACGCTCAGCATGCAAATACTGTGAACGAAGATTCATCACCGGGATGAAAACATCACCGGGATTTCAACATTTTCGCATAGAACAATATCTCAGTGGACAGGAACCTCCTACTGGAAGTGAAAACTATGAAATCTACTTTACTGTGAGACTGTCGCATTTTGTGATCTCTTTTGAATCTAATATTATAGTAGCAGGTTATTTAGGTGGTATCAAGCACGATATTAGTTACTAAAATTTAAATGAAATTAATAATACTTTATGTTACTTTGTGTATTTTTGGTCAATTTCTATTTCAAATTTGAATTTTTGTTAACTGTTATTTAATAGATAGTGTATAATTATATGATATATTTCACATTATGTTCTTCAATTTAGATTATTTTTAGTTGCAACCACATTGAAATATTTTGAGAAACATTACAATGATATTATTGAAATCATTGCTTATAAAAATATTATAAATATATTCTATTATCCACTTCTATATTCTTTAGTTATATTTTAATCGAGAAATCAAAATTGCATATAAGAATAATGTTTCGCACCTCTTGATTTCATGACCATCACCCTTATCGCTAGTTGGCCGTGAACATGACACAGGATCTGAAATTTCTTAACGTTTCTGAGATCTATGACCTGAAGAACCACTCAGCACCAAATCTCACTTCTCTATCACAAGGAGGAATTTGACCTTTGATTTCGAGGAATCTAATGGATCAGAAATTTTGTAACGTTTCCAAGATATAGAAAAGAAATACCCACAGGCATCAATTGTCATATTTAGCATATATAGATTTAAATTTGACAACTGACCTCGATAGACTGATCAAATTCGTAATATCGTTTAGAAGATGGAAATCAAATTGTTTCTAGCGCTTACAGATCCAGCCTTGGCCTCTATTTGATCTGGAAGAATACTTCGAAGGCCAATTTTTTTGCGAAATCTACTGTTAGGATTACCCTTACGTGCAAATTGTAAGAGCTCTTCGATTTCTGCATCTTAGTTAGAATAAGACATACCCCCTATCAGTTATTCAGTCACTACCTCACTTACAATCGGCTGCATACACTCAGTCACTACCTCACTTACTCACAATCAGATGCAAGTATCATAGTCCTATTTGGGGCGGGGGTGGCTCAGTCGGTAGCGTCAGGCTCGTAATCTGTAGTTCACAGGTTCGAGTCCCAGCTGGGTCAGCTTTGAGATTTATCTCCGCAAAATTCCCCGCCCTGTCCACGATCAGTAAGGGACATCGATGAGCTTGGAAAGGCCGCCGTCCGTCAGATGGGACGTTAAGCCGTGGCCCCGTGTGCGGGAGAGCCATACCCTGTGCACATTAAAGAACACGCTGGATGGCCTTGACGGGAGGCTACCATCTGTCTCCCAACAGCTATTCCAGTGGGTCCTCTCCCCCAACCTTCTCTGAGCCTTCGGGGTCCGTGTGACCTGGCCATTTAGCCCATTGTGTGCAAAAAAGTGCCGCTCAGAGGTAAAACAACCCAACCCATAGTCCTATTCCAGTGCTTTCCTCCTATGACGTCGTGGACCACGCCCCTTTATACTATTCATAATTGACAACTCCCCCTTATGCATCCCACTACTTTCTCCCTTATTAATAACTTATTATTATTCATAATTAATATTCATAACTCATTAATTAACTCCTTAGGGCCATCCTCCTTTATTAAAAAAACCCTATGTCCGCCATTTTGACCACAAACTCCCGAAGTAACTCAAAGTCCCGAGTCCACCATTTTGAAGTCTAACGTCCGCCATATTGGTTTCCGCTATCATTCAAAATTCCGAAATATTCCACCTAATTGTGGTGACATCTAGTGTTTAACACACATACTATATTTAAAATAAATTTCCTCTAGTGGGACGCGATCCTGCGACCCTCACATTACTAGCACATTCCACAGCATGTTAATCCATTACACCAAGGGTAGTATATTCGTAGAGTGTTGAAATGTGGATGAAGTTGAAATAACTTATCATTATAAAATATCTAGGTAATGTTATATTTCCGGCATTTATTTTTTATTACAATTTAACCTGCGAATTTCATATTTCCTGCATTTATTTTTCTTGTAAATTAACCTATGCAATTTTAATTTCTTATAACTGATCGTGCGAATGTTTTTTTATGATGATTTTTTATTTCTTGTAAATAACCTACGTATTTTAGTCCCTGTAAATTAAAAATTTGTATTTCTTATAATTTAACGTGCGAATTTTATATTTTCGGAATTTATTTTTTATTATAATTTAACGTGGGGATTTTTTTATTTTATGTATTTATTTTTTATTAACTTTTTTTTTTATTTTTATAACTCGCGAATTTCTTCATTAGTTGTAAATAAACCTACGAATTTTTTATTCCTTATAAATTAACCTACAAATTTTTTATTTCTTTATAACTTAACTCTCGTTTTTTTATTTTTTATAATTTAACTTGCGAATATTTATAAATGAATTTTTTAAATCCTTATTAATTAAACACTTATCAAAAGTGACGGCCCCTTTATTAATATGAGCTCCCTTAATTAAAACGCTTATCAAAAGTTCGACCTCCTCATTAAAAAAACCCTTAATAATATGCATCCACCTTTATTAAACACCTATCAAAGGTTCTGCCCCTCACGCCGGGAAATCAATTCAATTTATTTTTTTATTAAAAAATGAATTTTGCGGGCAATTTATTTTTTAAAAATAATATTCATCCTCTTATCGAAACTTATTATCCCATCTCCCCTTTATGATCGATCAGCTATTTTGTAAATAAGCAAAGTATCCCATCGGAAAAAGACAATCCAACTTCAAATTTCCCTTGGCACGCCTAAACCTTCAAGTGTTGTGCCTCTCTTATTAAAATTAATCTCCATATGGTTGAAGGATTATATCTTCAGATATTTGTGTTCAGACGTATTCTGCACCACACTTTCCACGTCCCTTACCACGTCAGGACTTGTTTTGAAACGATTAAGTGATTTTATGTTAAATTCCTATTTTTGCCATGTCTCAATTCATTACTCTCCATATTTTCATATTAATACTAAAGCATTTCAAAAACCTCACCACACTAATCAGAGGTAAAAAAAATCCTTCTTTCTTACAAATTTCAATCTCCTCCCAATTAATTAATTTATTTTCCCTTTTTAATACTAAGCCATTTCAAAGACATCGTGATTGCAACAACACCAAAAAATCACATATAAAAAAATAAACTCACCTTCCTATTTTTTATTTCACTAGTTTATTACTAAACCGGCTCAAAGGAATTGCGATTGCAGCAGCAAAAGAATAACCAATAAAACTAATTTTTCAATTCCCGTATATCCGTTACGCGACTTGGTCTGAAATTTAAAACTTTTTATTCCTAATACTTATATTTGCTGTATCCCCAATTCAGCATATGATTCACTTATGCAAAATATTACTCTTTCCTAGAAAGTAACTCTGCTCAGTAACAATCGAAAACAAAATATTATTCCTTCCTCAAAAGAAAAATCTGCTAATAAAAAATTATTTGGAAGTGAGATATCATATAAAAAAATCTGGAATTATAAACACTCTTACAGTTTTAAAAATCGTCTTTTCCTCCGTTTACTGGAGAACGTGTGATCGCAAGACCAACGACTCATCATGTTGATGAAATTTAATTTTGCGCTACGAGTTACGTTTGTTTGCAAGGTCGGGTATGTCTTTCATCGGATAAAAAATAAATCTGTAAAGAACTTTCGTACACGGTTTAGTTTTATAGAAAGTTAGCAATGCTAAAAGTAGAAAACGATTCATACGTTGCAACTACCCTTGCGTTTTCGCTTGCGTTGCGTAAAACATCTATCTTTAATTCTACATCCAAGCACAACATTAACTTCAGTGTATGTTAATGGAGATCTGATGAATTTTTTTCCTATTATCGCGAACGGTTGGATCAGCGATGGATTGCCGCATCCACAAGCATGGATGTGCAGCGGGCCAAATACGTCACAGGTCAATGAATTTTGTGCTTAATTTTCATAGTCGCCCCAATAATGCCTTTTCACAACCTCAGTGAGACTCGATGGCTCGCACCGGTGAGGGACGGAGTCGTTTGCTTTGACATATATGTTGCTATCGGACCTCAGTAAAAGAATTCTGCACTTATAGATATGTCACAAAAAAATCGATGTTCTCTTGTACAACGTACATTGGATATATATCTTTACAAACTAAGAGTCACTCGAAGTAAAACATTCCAAGTCCAGAATTTTATCCGTGAATTTTATCTTCCTCAAGGATCTTTTCAACCCTAATGTCGAAGTGAAATAATTAATCGCTTTCAATCATGATGAAATGTAGAGCCCAATCGCTTTGCTCGGCTGGTCGACGGAAGGTCCCGTATGCTGGCATCTTATCTTCGAGGAGATCTTTTCGACTTAACGACGCATTTCAACAGTTAACTGCTTGCAAGAGTTCCAAGAGGTCAGCTAATTTTAAAATGTCCTCTTACACTGTTCATCACAATTTAAAGGTATTTAGCAGTTACCGGGAGAATATGGTTTTATCCCACCAGAAAAGGAAATAAAGTACATTAGAAAAGGAAAATCAATGTTAGAAGGAACCCCGACTGAAAATTGTTAATATCATAAGAAATGTGTGAATGTTTAGAAAACGGCGCCGATGTAACAAAACATTTCAGTGTAAAAATGGAAAAACAAGCAAAAAAAGTATCGATTAATACGAGTTTCATAGAATAATAGAATGTGTGAAAGTTTCAATCCCGGTGTGATATGAAGTTAATAGAATGTGTGAAAGTTTCAATCCCGGTGTGATATGAAGTTAATAGAATGTGTGAAAGTTTCAATCCCGGTGTGATATGAAGTTAATAGAATGTGTGAAAGTTTCAATCCCGGTGTGATATGAAGTTAATAGAATGTGTGAAAGTTTCAATCCCGGTATGATATGAAGTTAATAGAATGTGTGAAAGTTTCGATCCCGGTGTGATATGAAATAGAAGTAATGCGAAAAGAAATCTGCAGCAGCATAAATGCTATTCCCCACGTCATTTGTTAGGTGGTGATAGCGTTAACATGCACCAACATCAACGGATTTTCAAATGACATTCATGGTGTATCATTCCCATCACTTAAGTTTCATCTCCTTTTATTTTTCCAATTAATAACATTCCAACCCCCAATAGCACACAGTTTCTGCGGGACAGTTCCTTTCCGGGGGTGACTTCGATGCCAAAATGGCACAGGGGGCGCACTTTCTCACAGTAGCGATATGACCATGCACTTTGCTAAAAAGCAAACCTGCTCATTGAACGATGCATTTCTCATAGACAGGGTACAATTAAGATCTGAACAAAAAAGTCATGGATGAAATTAGGAGTGTGTGGAATATTTTCATGCATGAACATGTAAAGTATAAGCCTATGTTGAAAAGGTAGATTTGCACTAAGGATGTGTATATTTTCGGACCCATTCTCATCCCGTTTTCAGGGTTCCGTGTGCATTTCTACAATTATTTTCCCTGCTATGTTTGAACAAGAGTATTAAATGAAAAAAAGTTAAAAAGTACCTGTATTTCTATATGCGTCCTAGAAAGTAAAAAATAAACTTAAAATATATCGATGGAGAAAACAATCACCAAGTTCGTATTCACTTCGAAAGGAAGATACGACGCCGAGTTACCTACTCAACAAGATTGACGGCGCTCTATCTTCCTTTGAAGGAAAAGTAAGGAAGACCAAAGCAGACTTGTCATTCATTTAGATAAACATGTCCATCTAAGTAACAACTATTTCACTTTGGCACCGTAACCGTCCTTTCTACGAAGGTCCTTCTTCACACTTTCCACCCAACTCTAGGATTATCCCTGCTCCTCCAGTTATCTGAAAATAACTTATTCCTTAATCTAAGTTTATGGACAAATATAAGCCATCCAGGGGATGCTCTCCTATCAATGTGATTAAAATGGGTCCAATAATTGAAAATCATTTATAGACCTACCTTAATTGTCAGCCATATTAATATTCTTCCCTCCACGGGGCACTTCTGAGTCCCGATGACTCCTACCGGAACTTGCGGAGAATATTGTCATCTGAACGGAAAGAACAAGCACAAAACGTTAAAGGAATAGCTGATTTACTTGACATGTTTCAGAACATTAACAAAACTAGGATTTCCATTTTTTTAACTAAAAACCATAAAAATATACACGCTTTACGTAAATGATTTTAATGTTGAAAAATTAAGAAAATGAGAAGTTCTTATTAATAAGAAGAGCAAAGCGATTTAAGTATTAGAAAACTATGGTTAACTATTATTTATTGTTTTTAATCGGCACTAGATATCAACCAAATGAATGGAGAAAGAACAGCCAACGAAGAATTAGTTACCCAAAGAGATTTTACACTTTGAGGAGAGATAGAAAAATATATTTAATTTAAAAAGGTGACGGTAATTATGAAACGTGAATGGAAACTATATTTTAAAGTATCAACAGTTGTTAAATCTGTTCAAAGTTAGATACATTCCCCAAAATTTAAAGGGAACGTTTGTTTACATTCGAGTAAATTTTGCAACATTGAGCTAAATGGCAGTTGGGTTGTTTTACCTTCAAGCGTCATTTTTTGCACACAATTAGCTAAATTGCCAGGTCATAAGGACCCCGAATACTCAGAGAAGGTTAATATGTTAGTTGAACATCTGTTAGAAGACAGTTGATAACCTCCCATCAAGGTCATCCAGTGTGTTCTTTAAAGTGCAGAGTGTATGGCTCTGCTGCACACTGAGCCACGGCTTTACGTTTCATCCGACGGACGGTGGCATTTCCAAGACCATTGGTGTCCCCCTACTGAACGACGGCAGGGCGAGAGTTTTGCGGAGGTAAACCTCAACCCTGGCCCAGCTGGGACCTTAATCTGGGAACTGCAGATTACGAGCCTGGCGCGGTTTCATCTGAACCACCTCTACTCAGTAAATAGCAGTAGCTAGGGACGGATTAACATAATGCTCGTATAATTGCTCGTATAATAGCATATTCGATTCATACAATCACTTAACCGCAGCAACATAATAACCACTTGCTCAAGGAGGACCTCACTTTTAAGTGGAAAAATACCTAAAAATTATTTGAAATGTTCGAATGGAAGAGAGAAAAAGGCAGAAAGATGAAAGAATAATACAACGACATATTAATAAAAGAACAATGTTTTGGGAATCCGGCAACAAAACCGACGCATTATTCCGCGAACAGTGGTATACGAATGCAATATTCCGCGAAAAGTGGTACACGAATGCAATATTCCGCGAAAAGTGGTACACGAATGCAATATTCCGCGAACAGTGGTATACGAATGCAATATTCCGCGAACAGTGGTATACGAATGCAATATTCCGCGAACAGTGGTATACGAATGCAATATTCCGCGAACAGTGGTATACGAATGCAATATTCCGCGAAAAGTGGTATACGAATGCAATATTCCGCGAAAAGTGGTATACGAATGCAATATTCCGCGAACAGTGGTATACGAATGCAATATTCCGCGAACGCAATATTCCGCGAAAAGTGGTATGACATTGCAGCATTTTTAGCAAAGGAGATTGCTAGCAGTGAGAAGAGCAATGAAATTTACATTCAAAGCCATTTTAACCAACGAATGAGTTACATTTTGATAAGCAATTAGAAACCTTTAACCGCTTAAATATTTAGAATCGAGACTATTTACATATTTGAAATTTAAATATCGCTATCATACGCTACACTATATAAAACAATTATATGTATTTCTCTCGCGACATATATCTTATATAAATTATTTTACCATATGAATGTAGTTTTGTATTACCGTATTATTACCGTATGAGAATAGTTTTGACGACAAGTGTTTTTTTGATTTCATTAACAGTTCTATTCTGTGGCAAACAGCTGCTTGAGGCGGTATTTGTTGATTATTCTGATATACAGTAAAGTGTGAATCTGTAGGTGTTGAATTCGGCACTTCAAATATAATGCCAAACTCAAGGTCTGTGTTATCGGGGAGTTTTCCAAGGACTAATAGACAATCCACAACTTCCCCTACCATCTAAGTCAAACGGAAAAATGATTGATTAGATATAAAATTGAGTAAATTCAAGTCAGAGAAAGAATTGATTTCGTACCTTGTTGCCGAAGAACAGAGTATGTTGCTGTTGAGGTAAAGTCCAGCACGATCTTTCCTAAATGATATGGCTGAGGTGAAAGATGACCTTTCGATGGAAAGATGTCAGAAGAGGAAGTCGCCTTGCACTCAAAGGAAATTAGCACCGGAAATTCTAAACAATTCATTTTATTAGCCCAAATGAACCAAATTGACAATGGATTCTGTTTGGTGTTTATGGAATTCTTTCGAAACAATTGAACGCTAGATATGAATTTTTGAGAATATTTGTGACGTATTACACGAGTATTTCTAATATTTTTCGTTACCTCTTAAAGTCATTCCTAATCTTGCTACAAAAAATAAAAATTAATTTGAGATGATTAATTTCAAAGTTATGCTTATTTACTTATGATTTCTAGTGTTGATTGGTATAACCCAATGTTACTAAAATTAGAAATAGATTCTTCTTCATCAAACAACACTGCAATTTGAGTCTTTAAAAATGTATTAAAGATATTTTACTTTGAAATATTTATTTAAAAAAGGAAAAAGAGCACGGCAATTTTTTTTTTTCGATAGGCGACTTAAAAATATTCGAAGGCGGATCCAGGAATAATGGCACTCAAATCCAAAAAACTGCCCAAACTTGAACCAGAAGTAGAAACTCTCTTTTTGTGCAGTAACGCATGCTTGGAGAAACTGTCAAGATTTGTCTGAACAGACTCTGTAACTGCTTTTATTCCTTATCTCCCTCTTGCTCTTCGCCCGTCATTTGTCGGTTTGTGTGCTTTTCACACAAAACGTTGTTCCGTCATATCTTTCGGACGCCACGTTCAAACTTAATGATTTATGTATCAAATCAAAGCTTACAACGCGAGGAATGTCATAGGCTATAAATATATATATTCCCTCCCCGCCCATGTTCCCTTCTCCCCTAAAAAAGATGAAATATGAAAACCATTGTTCCGCTATATCTTCCGAACGTGAGGACCTAAATTAGGAGTTATGTGTCAAATGAAAGTTGATATGAGAATGTCGTAGACTATTTCGAAATTTCCCACCTCCCACCATTTTCCTCCCTCAAAAAGGGGGCTGATTTTCGCGGGAGATTATATTATTTAATATAATTTTCTTTATTATAATAGAGAGCCCTTAACGAGTTACGTCTCAAATTAAATGTAGTGATGTCTCACCTCCCACCATTTTCCTCCCTCAAAAAGGGGGCTGATTTTCGCGGGAGATTATATTATTTAATATAATTTTCTTTATTATAATAGAGAGCCCTTAACGAGTTACGTCTCAAATTAAATGTAGTGATGTCTCCAATCTCATGGTCTATTTTGAACACTACTCCAAAAATTGGGGGAGGAAAAATGTGATCAATGTTTATGAATATCATATCAAATTTTCTCAAGTTGGTGCTTTTAGTAATAAAAATGTAAATAAATTAAAAATTTTAATTACCTATTCCTAAAAAGTAGATAATAAGCCTAAAGCCTATCGAGGTGCAATCAGTCATGAAATTCGCATTCACTTCAAAGCAAGATAGGGCACAGGCAATCTTGTTGAGTAGGTAAATAGGACTCACAAGAACATTTATTTAACCCCTAACTCGTAATTGTAGGTCCTTGCGTTCGGAAGATATCATCATCATTTTCAAGCTGTCATGGGCTACGGAGCTCCAACCACATTGTGCTACTTAGTTCTCCAAACACATCTGTCCTGAGCTAAATCTTCTGCATCTGGCGACTGTAGACTAATTTTAACACGATTCTGTTTGACATTCTGCCCCCCCCCCTGCATCCTAGATCTTCCCCTCTTTCTGAGGCCTTCAGGCACACTGTCATGATCCTATTCGTTAATCTACAGTTATCCACACTGGTAATATGGCCAAACCAACGGAGTCTCTCTCTGCACAATATGCTGCTCAAAGGAGGTTGCCGACTTCTTTGCCTAACCACATCATTATTTACACACAAACTTATGTGGTTCACACAACAAACCGTTGTGAACCCCCTAATACGCAAGATACTGCGTAAGCACCCAGAATCAAAAGCATCAAGCTTCCTGTTATTTTGTTTATAATGCGTCAAAGTTTCACTACCATAACTAACCCTAGAAAGAGTCAAACTATTTCTAAAGTTTTTTAAGCTATTTAAAAAAAATTATTAAAAAGCTATTTAAAAAGTCAACCTATTTCTCCACACTCTTCATAGATTCTTAAAAGTTCTGGCAGCAATCCCTATTCGTCTGTTAATCTCATGCCGTACGTCACTAGTATCTGCTACATAGCTCCCAAGGTAATTAAACTGAGACCACTCAGATTAACTGAACCACAGTCTGCCTGACCAATTTTCATCACTTTAGTTTTCTCTCTGTTCATCACCAAACCTACTTTGCTATCAGTCTCATCAACAGCTCAAAATGAAAGAATTTCCCAAAGGGCTAAATCATCAGCAAAATCCGAATCAGAAATTTTCTTATCTCTAGACCACTTAAGGCCAAAATGCATCCCTTGCAGTGAATTTCGCATAACATAATCAGTAACCAAACTAAAGAAAAAAGGAGACAAAATGCACCCTTATCGAACACCAGAAGCAATATTAAACCAATTGCCACAAGCCTTACCAACTCTTAACACGACTCAGTGTTACTATAGAGAGCTTTCATTATGTTAACTAACTTGTCTGGTATATCATACGATCTCACAATCAAACACAAATTATGACAATCAACAGAGTCAAAAGCGTTTTTGAAATCAGCAAAGCTAGCAACCAAAGGTTTCTGAAACTCTAAACATTTCTCAAGAATCTGCCTGAGTGACAAAATCTGATGTACCCATTTCTACCACTTCTGAATCCACACTACTCATCACGCAATTCTCCATCAACTAGATTCTTAATTCTTTTAAGCACAGTCATGCAAAGAACTTTATCTGGAACAGAAAGTAGGATGATACCCTTACAGTTATCACAAGAACTGCGATCACCTTTATTAAATCAAAAAAAAAAAAAAAAAAAAAAAAAAATTAAAGAAAAAAGCATTAAGAAAGGTGGCTGCAAATATCATGAAACGGGTACGAACCCGCATCTAGGTTGCAGGAAATCACTTTCAACATCTGTTGTTATGGTACATATATGTCTAATTTCCATGTTTTGAAATTTATGTCTTTTCTCAAGTTTAAATAGAAAAAATACAATATAGGGTGATTTTTTGTAGATATCATGTTCATATTTTAACATATGTGGTAAATATCTCTATGAAATAAGGTTTCTTTTTTGATGCTTTGAAATAGGCTTTAATTTTTCAAATATATAAAAATTGGAATATAGATTTAGCAAATAATTACAGACCAATTTCCATCTTACCAGTCGTTTCCAAAATTATTGAAAAAGTATATATATATATACACACACAGTATTTGTTCTTGATCGATACTTACTACCAGAATTTCTAGCTTAAATATTTCGTTTATAACACTACTTCAGGTTTTACATTTAGCGCTCTCTAACGATGCAAGTTAAGCCTTTTGAAAACTATGAATCTTCATATTTCGTTAGTATTTAATCAACTCAAAAAGAGATTTTCATTTTTCTCTTAAAGCAAAAAGTTCCGTCCCCGCCAGGAATGATGAGACGATTTGTTGCCACCACTCTAAACACCTTGATCATCACACTCCACCAATAGTCACATTTTTAGCACAAATAGTTCGTTTGCAATATGCGTTAATTTTTTAAAATTTTCAAATTATCCCACCGTCAGAAATCACAATTAAAACTTTAGAAAAATAGGAAATTATTAATCGTAATAGTTTATTAATACCTATCCAACGTAAAAATAACTTTTAATTTATCTCGAAAACTAGAATTATCTGTAAAAGCGAAAAATATGGATGAAATCGTTGATGGTGAAATGTCACCATCAACATTTCTAATTTCGAAATATAATTGCATTGCTCATAATATTCCTTTAAATGTTTGCCATTTTCAACTCTTTTACCGTTAGAGGGATTGGTTTGGTTTGTTTCACCTCCCAGCGACACTTTTTCTGCACATAGTGCGGTAAATGGCCTGGTCACAAGACCCTGAAAGTTCAGAGAAGGTTGGAGGAGGGGACCCACTGGAACAGCTGTTGGGAGATAGATGGTAGCCTCCCGTCAAGACTATCCAGCGTGTTCTTTAACTTGCACAGGTTATGGCTCTCTCGCACGCGGGGCCACGGCTTAACTTCCCATTCGACAGACGGCGACCTTTCCAAGCCCATCGGTGTTCCCTACTGACCGTGAACAGGGCGGGGATTTTTGCAGAGATAAATCTCAACGTTGACCCAGCTGGGACTCGAACCTGGGAACTACAGATTACGAGCCTGGCGCGCTACCGACTGAGCCACCCCCGCCCCTGAAAGCTCAAAGGAGGTTGGGGGAGGTGACCCACTGCAACAGATGTTGGTAGATAGTTTCAGTCAAGATCCTCCAATGTGTTGTTTAACGTGCATAGGATATGGCTGTCCAACACAAGAGACCACGGTTTAAGGTATCATGCGACGGACGGCGGCCTTTCCAAGCCCATCGGTGTCCCCTACCCCTTAGAGAGCGCAATTGACGCTATAGGGAAATTTCGGAAGTACGGATCGTAATGTTTCATCAATACCTAAAGAACCTAAAAATATTTTGGGATTTGTTTCCGAAACGAAAAATGTCTACAGACAGACATTAGCTCTTTTGTTTATGAAAAAGAGCAACATTGTGCCGCTCAAAAGTAAATTGTCCTTTGGACGCTGCTTCAACGTATTGGATTCAGAGCCAACTGACTCTTACTTGACACCCAAAATTAGAATATCTTTTGGTCCTCTAACTTATATATATATAGCCTTTTGTTTGTTAACAGCTTCATATTTTACTGAATTATGAAAAACAAGAAAATTTATCTTGTGTTGCTCGGATTTCAAATTCTGAAGCAATGGTTCTCAAACTTTTTTGCTCACGGTACATTATTTATCGCCGTGAATATGGTGACACTGCGGAAGACTCGGGCATGCGCAGTTTGTTTTCAACTGTCAACGTTAAACTCCCCACAATATATCAATTGAACTACACGAAAAGTATTCACATTGATATGCAAAAAGAATAATTAAAAATAACCTAAAGTTCTCTGTTGTTGAGCAATAAAATTTTAAAGTTTTATCCTTCAAACTATTTGATACCCGGATAATAATTGCCCTGACTAATACCCAGATAACTTCAAAAATAGACATTTCTGTGCAAATATTTGTAAACGAAGCGCTGTTAAGTTCAAGTTTTGATTTGTATTGAGACAGTGCATAGTCGTACGTGTTATGGGAATATTTTGCGTTAATTTTGGTTTTAACATTTAGTACCGGTAAGTTTTTGATTAAACGAAAAATGTTAAATGAAGAATCAATGTCAGAAAGTAACAACAATGTGATTTAAAAATTTCCTTTTTTTTAACAATAACATCCGTAATATCGCTGCACACACTGAGAGAACCACTGCTCTAAAATATATGATATTTCAGTTTCCATGTCGCAAGCTGTAATTTGGAATAAACTGCATTACGATTGATAAATTATATTGACACATAAAATAATAATAAAAAAACTCTTTTACGGTCAGAGAGAAGTGGACATATTTTGAGGTACAGAATGGTAATCTCCACGTCAGGTGTTCCTAAATCCGAAAAAACAATATCACCTCATTCAAAACACGAATATTTCAAACCATTTCGTAGTCAGCAGAGTTACTTCCGTTCAAGTTGCGGAACCTTGGATACAATTTTTCAGTCATAGGAAACTTCATAACGAAATAAAATTAAATAGGAGCAAATTTGTATGGTACGTGTAAGTTTAAAAAACATTGTAGTACTAATAATGTGCAAAGAAAAAAAAAAGCATTATTTAGAGTTTAATGCATTATCTCATATGAAAGAAGAAAGTTTGTTTGTGTGTTATATGTCTGCCTGTCCGCTTCTGCACCATTCTGTATTCATCAATCGAAAATGCTAATTTCAATTTCTAAAACGATACTAAGTAGCTCGGATAGTATTAAATTTTAATTTAATTCAGCAGTGTTAAATCGATTATACAAATATAGTGACTACTTTGCATCCTGTTAGCTGCCTAAACGAAGGTCGGATAACCAAGAATGTAAGCCTTCAACGTCTCCGTCTACTCGGCTAACACAGAGATATTTTAATTATACTCGTGAAAAATAACTCCTGAGCTAAAGTATTTTCAACTAATAACAGACATTGTATTCCAACTGAAATCCCAATACATTACATATTCCCCAATATATTACCATTTCTTAAAAACGCGATTTTACAAACGTTCACACTTAATGAGGTGCAACCAATATTCCGGGCGTCGAATGCCCGACAAACAACAAAGATATACACTAAAAAAAAAAAACAAGTATGCGCTACATATATTCACTACGGCATACACACATAAACTCCCTTACTAAATAAATAAGATATTGAAAATCAGGCCTACCTTGTTTAGATGAGGATATGAATAGGACGACCCCGAAGACAAGGAAGCTGCGGTTCTAAACAATTCTAACTTCACAGAGGCATGGACCCTTTTTCAACGTTAACTCATTTTTCATTGTTTCGTAATGATTTGTTCTATTGTGTACAACAATATTCTACGACTTGGTTTCTTACGAATAACAACAGTGAAGTCAACGCAACAAATATTTTCGTTATTTACGATGTATTATCCCCGTTTCCAATGGTATGCGCAGAAACTTAGAGTTTTAATTCTGATGTTTTTGGTAAATAATATAATAAATAAATAATAATATAAAATAATATATAATGATAAATAAATAAATAATAATATAAAATAATATATAATAATAAATAAATAAATAATAGAAAGTTGCCTTCACTTATTACAGATGGCGCGAGGTCAGACACATTCAGCGAAATATATAAAGTCCCATTCTGGAAGCAAATCATGGTCCTATGGTTGGTTTAACTTGTAGAGCGCTCTGGCATGTCACTGAAGAATCGCGGGTTCCAATACCGTACTGATAGCAATAATCATTTCCCAAAATAATTATTTATTAAATTACACTACAGAAAAAAATAATGCAACACCTTGAAGGATTAATGCCGTTTTATTGAAACTCAGGCAGCCGTTAGCATACACTGATATGTACGATTGATTACATTATCAAAAAATATGAAAAATTACCACTGTACCTACCCGGTAAAGTGGTATAATTAGTATGATTTTGAACCGCTCCGCACAGCAATGCATTCATAAACATAGCGGGGAAGGTTGGGTTGTTGGGTTGTTTTACCTCTGAGCGGCACTTTTTTGCACACCATGGGCTAAATGGCCAGGTCACATGGACCCCGAAGGCTCAGAGAAGGTTGGGGGAGGGGACCCACTGGAACAGCTGTTGGGAGAAAGATGGTAGCCTCCCGTCAAGGCCATCCAGCGTGTTCTTTAACGTGCACAGGGTATGGCTCTCCCGCACACGGGGCCACGGTTTAACGTCCCATCCGACGGACGGCGGCCTTTCCAAGCCCATCGGTGTCCCCTACTGACCGTGGGCAGGGCGGGGAAATTTTGCGGAGATAAATCTCAACGCTGACCCAGCTGGGACTCGAACCTGGGAACTACAGATTACGAGCCTGGCGCGCTACCGACTGAGCCACCCCCGCCCCGAGCGGGGAAGGCTATCGTACAGTTCTATAAGGTCCGCCTGAGAGATAGAACGACAAATAGCGCGAACTTTGACTGGCTTACTCAAAGCTACACCTTTACCACTTATTTATGCTGAGACGGGAGCATTTCCGCACTCTTCACTGGTTCTTCTTATATCTGATAGGACCACAATAAAGGAAATGATATCACTGTTACCATAGGATCTACGAACAATCTTTCGTCAGCCACATTTTTACAGGTTCATCGCTGGAACCGGTAGGAAAATCCCTTCCCACTATTAATATAGACTCGATTGGAATCATTAAATATTTAGTCACTCTCTTTCAATCAGACAACCGACTGAAATTCCGTCATGGATCTGTCCACCATACAAAATTATTACTAACTCTCTCAGTTTTCAGCAGCTATTTTCACAGTCTACTGCCATTATCATATCCCATTTTGACTCTGAATTAAAACAGAAATGGCCAGAGGCTGACTGGATCGGAACTGACGCTTCAGTATCTAAATAACAAACTGGAATCGGCAGCGCCTCTCCTTCACGCACAATCTTCATATGTGAAAACTTACCAACAGAAGCATCCATATTCTCAACTGGAGCTACAGCACTGATCGGGTTGAGTTGTTTTACCTCTGAGCTGCACATTTTTGCACACAATGGGCTAAATAGCCAGTTCACAAGGTCCCCGAAGGCTCAGAGAAGGTTGGGGGAGGGGACCCACTGGAACAGGAGACAAATGGTAGCCGCCCGTCAATGCCATCCAGTGTGTTCTTTAAAGTGCACATGCTATGGCTCTCCCGCACACGGGGCCACGGCTTAACGCCCCATCCTACGGACGTGGTCTTTCCAAGCCCCATCGGTGTCTCCTACTGACCGTGGGAAGGGCGGGGAGTTTTACGGAGATAAATCTCAACGCTGACCCAGCTGGGACTCGAACCTAGGTACTGGAGATTACGAGCCTG
Source organism: Ryuthela nishihirai (assembly GCA_038380435.1). Taxonomy (NCBI): domain Eukaryota; kingdom Metazoa; phylum Arthropoda; class Arachnida; order Araneae; family Heptathelidae; genus Ryuthela; species Ryuthela nishihirai. The sequence continues at coordinate 872,411 of JAWZYU010000107.1, read as the reverse complement.
GCGCACTACCGACTGAGCCATCCCCGCCCCGCACTGATCAGGACCGTCACCTGTATTATTAAAAAAAATGTAATGTTTTTTCGTAATTGTTCATCTGTCAAAGGAAACATCACTCTTAGAGTAAGTAGATATCAAAGGTTAGAGGAAAAATTGACTGAGCCGGGTGGGATACGAGCACATGTCCTCTTGTTAACAAGTCTGATATCCTGACTGATGTGCCACTGGCCCCCGCTCAAGATCTCCTCAAATTGATGTTAAAAACTGTCTACCTATATACCACCATGTCCGGACATAAGCGTCGAGAAATTTCTTTGAGCTATTAAATGTATCCTCGTAACATACTTACCGTAGTCATGACGAACTTGTCATCTGTTTCTAGACGATGTGAGCGGCTGGGCCAATGCCTGCATGAGACACGCAGAAAACTGTAGGTAGACAATACTTAACATCAATTAAGGGCGATCTTTATTGGCATCCGGTAGATCAGCTACTATAGCACGTGACATATTATCAGGAGAATGTAGGTTCGTATCCCATCAGACTCAGACAATGTTTTCCTATAACATTTGATATCGACTTTAATATGAGTGGTGTTCCCTTTGAGAGTTGAACATAAGCGCAGCAAAATTTCTTTGAGCATAATTTTACTTGACAGACAGGCTGCACTTAAACAAACAGTCCCTGATTCCTCTATGAAACTTAGAGATCAGTTGTCTTCATATATTCAAGCTCCCTCTTTTTGGAGAGTAATTCGTAATTCATGTGAGATTTTAACAAGTGGCTGAAGTGTTTCTACCGAGAGAGTATCACACATGCTCAATAGCACTAAGGTATGGATATCTCGGAAATGAGTCTATTCGGCCATTTCGAAGAAATTCTTCTATCAAATGGACTTTATGTGCATGAGCAATGTCCTCCATCAGAAAGAACTGAGAGCTCAGTGCACAAAACTCTGATATATGATGCAAGAAATTTTTTCCCTCTATCTTAGATCAGGTAAAGTTCATTTCAAAAAGGTTCGGTTATTGATTGAACATTATGCCTGCTTATTCCATTTGATCTTTTCCCCTATATATAAGTTAATTAATAAGTGTAGTTAATTAATGTTATTAATAAATCTCAGTAATAACATTTCTGTTGTGTTTGACATGCTATTGAGTCCAACACTATTTCTACAGATGAGGCATCTATACTAATTATGTAACGTTATATATACCAAAAGTATTGGGAATATCAGTTAAAGTAGAACTAGTGCGCTGTATTCGTAACTGTTGAGGAGTGTTCAACTTCGCAGGGTCGTGGTGATGACCATTGATGCCTACGAGACTGGACTGGTTTACGGCTTTGAGCTTGATTCTGGATTCTGGACTTATTGCAGTGGTGGGCATCTGTTGAGGGAGAATTTGCCGCTGTGTTTTCTGTTTGCTTGTGGGTTGCCAGCTCTAAGTGAACAGAGGCACGGGATACCTTATATCAGCTGGTGGATAATCCTGATCATAGGCCATCGCAGCTACCGAACCCTCACTTAGCTAGTTAGGCATCTCTAATCCTAAACCGGAGTAATGTGTCTCAGGCAAGCCTTATGGCTCTTCAAAAAGGTCCACTTCAAATGGTGGTGCTTGAAGTTCCTAGTAGCATGGATGACTTCAGCCTGTAGCGGTGGAGGAACAGGTCTTTCTCCCATGCCCGCGATCAGGGGACTTTTTGATATTGTTGGTCCTACGTTTCCCAATAAACCTAGTATCCTTTTAAAATCCTACTAATTATTTTCTTTCTGCAAGTATATGGAACGTGAGGATGTTACGTTGAGATTATTCTCTTGATGTTCTCACTCAGGAATTCCAGCGTGAGGACACCTCTGTATTCTAGGCTTATCGATTTGCTTCTTAGCAGAGATACGCCAGTGACGTTCTTCACTAGGACATCACTGGACGTATTATATAATGCAGTCATATCCAGGATAAGACTGCATTAATGAAAGAATTTATAAAGCAAAATTTAAAACAAAAATTAAAGACGAATGTCATCTGTTGTTACGTAGGTCTCTGATGATAGTAGTAAAATTTGTAGGAACAACACGTTTATCATAAAAATAAGCAAAATTTAAAACAATATTTAAAGACAACCACTTCATGCGGTTATTCCGTGGTTCATCAGAGACCCCACTGATGAGAATGAAAAGAATATTTTACAGGCAGCTACATGATATTTTGAATTCTCTAAAGAAAAGAGATATTGCTAAGGTTGGTACTAACTCTGACCTATGGGCAGGATTTTTAGGTCCCTTTGACATTGATAGTTTCAATGGCAATGGAGAACGTCTCCTGCAGGTAAGTAAACTTAATGGTTTCTGAACAACTAATACATACTACAATCACCGGGACATTTATAAATATACGTGGGTTTCACCAGATGGGTTGCACAGGAATATGATAGATTATATTTTAATTAATAACAAATGGACTGTTTTGATTAGGAATACCAGACATTACAGAGGAGTCGAAATTGGGTCTGACCATTACCTGGTAAAAAGTGTCTTGCAACTGAAGTTTAAGAAATGTTTTGCTAAGGTTAAGAAAATTACCTTTAACGCTGAAGGTCTGAAAGATCCAGTTATAGCTAAAGCATACCATGATAGCTATGTGGTCATTATGACAATCGTAGTTTGCTTACTGCTGAAGTTTAGAATAAATGGGATCAGTTTAAACAGGATTTTCTTAAAACTAACAGTACTCTTTTAGGTAAAAAGGAACAGAGGAAACAAAATTATTTGAGTGATAAGACATGGAACTTATTTTTGAAAGAAAGAAGTGCAGGATTAATATGAATCAACACCCTACTAGTCGTAACAGACAACATTACAACAAGCTTAATAAACGTGTAAAAGAACAGTTAACAGCTGATAAGAATCTTTGGCTTGATAACTCGGCTGATAAAACAGAGGACGCTCTTAGACAGCACAATAGCAGGGGATTAAAACAGATTGTTAATGTTTTGTGTGGGAAGAAACAGGATACATACACTGATACACAGGGACTGAGGGAGAAACATGGTTAAGTGGGTGAAGATGGGGATTCTCTGATGACAAGGTGAGCTGAGCATTTCAAAGATGTTCTAAACAATGTGATTATTCTACTTCCATTGTTTGTAATCAGGATAAATGCATTATTCCATCTATCCTCAGTTAATTATTGCAGCTGTTTATTCATTTAATGATGGTTTTATGGTTTTAATGTTGGCCTTGTATTACATTCGGAAATTTTTTCGGCTCTCTCTAAAATAAAACTAAATAAATCTTTAGAGGTCGATGAAATCACCATTGGAATTAATAGAACTGGGAACACTTGTCTTGACAAATGGTTGACAGAAATTTTGAATATTTTTTATGATAAACCTGTTGTTTCTACAAATTTTACTAGAGATATTGCTATCCCTATTTTTATAAAAAGGTATTCGCAGTTCTTGTGATAACTATAGAGATATCACCATACTTTCTGTTCCAGGTAAAGTTTTTTTGCATGGTTGTGCTTAATAGAATTAAGAATTTGGTTGATGGACAACTGCGTGATGAACAGCGGGGATTCAGAAGTTGTAGGGGATGTATTGGTCAAATATATTCACTTAGGCAGATTCTTAGGAAATGTTAGAGTTTCAGAAACCTGTGGTTGCTAGCTTTGTAGATTTCAAAAAGGCTTTTGACTCTGTTGATTGGCATAATTTGTGGTTGATTGTTAGATCATATGGAATACCTGAAAATTTAGTGTAATGAGAGCTCTCTATAATAACACTGAGTCGTGGGCGAGAGTTGGTACGTCTTGTAGCGATTGGTTTAGCATTGCTAGTGGAGTTAGACAAGGGTGCGTTTTGTCTCCTTTTCTCTTTTGTTTGGCTATTGATTATATAATGCGAAATTCTTTGCAAGGGAAAGATTTTGGCCTTAAATGGTCCAGAGATTTCAAAATTTCTGATTTAGTTTATGCAGTTGATTTGGCTCTGTTGGCTACTGATGTTGATGAGATGAATTCGTTCATTAGGGCTGTTGATGAGAATCAGTAGGTTTATGATAAAGAGAGAAAAAACTAAAATGATGAAAACGTGGTCAATCAGATGGTGCTTCAGTTGCTTTGAATGACTACTCATGAGAAAGTGTGTTAGTTTAATTTTCTTGGAAGCTACTTAATAAATACTGGTTATGTGTGGCATGAGAAAAATAGAAGTGTATGGATTGCTGCTGGGACTTTCAAGAATCTACGGAGAGTGTGGAGAAATAGACATGTAAATCTAAAGACTAAAATTAGGCTATATAACCGTTTGGTTCTTTCTAAGGTTAGTTATGGTAGCGAAACATGGACCCTTTGTAAACAGGATAACAATAAACTTGATGCCTTTGATTCTAGTTGTTTGCGCAGTATCTTAGATATTAAGTGGTTTGATTTTATATATAGTGATGAGCTTAAAACGATTCATCAACCTCCTTTGAGCAGCTTATTGAGAAGAGAGAGACTGCGTTTGTTTGGTCATGTTGTCCGTATGTACAGCTGCAGATTGGCAAGCAGGATGATGAACAGTGTGCGTAAGGGTTGCAGAAAAAGGGGGACACTTAGGTTGCGATGGGCAGACAATGTCAAAGAGAACCTTGCTAGAATTGATCTACAGTGGCCAAATGAAACTGCTGTAGCTCAGAACAGATATGTCTGGAGAGGAAAATTACACTGTCTGGTAGGACCACCATAATCCATGGCTTCAAGAGGTATTTGTATGTATGTATGGAGATACATATTTAAATAATTTAAGAAAAATCAGTTTTTCTTAATTTATCAGTATGTCATATCGTCATACAATTTATAGTTGATTGTGTTCAGGTAATTTATAACAGAAAGTAAAAGTTTGAAATCTGATTAAAAAATACTTTACAGTTTTACGTATTTAATGATTCTTTGTCTTCAAATTTTTAGAACAAGATAAACATGTGAAAACTACTATGTGTTCAGGACTATTAACCCTCAGTAAAATTTTTTTTAATAGTCATTATGCCAGTTTATTCAACAACGAAAAGACATACATGTTTCACATTGCATTTGCTATTACATGTCATGAAAAGTTTATAAAATCTTGAAATAAATGAAAAAAGAAGCAAAATTCTGATCTCTAATAATCCATAACTTCCACTCGAGAAGTACTCACGTGTGAGATCAGTGAAGAGTTATGTTATAGATTCCTATAACAGAGTGAAGACCACAAATTATAGTGATGATGAAAAATTAAATTAAATCTCAAATCAAGAGATCTCACGCAGGATATTGTAACAGCCAATAAGTATATATATAATTTATTCTTGATATCAGAATTTATTCAGAATTAGTTTTTATATTTCTATTATTTCTCTTTTCAAATGAAAAACAAAAACAGAATTAAAGGAATATTCAAAGCTTATTCGTAAAAAAGCAATAAGGTAACCCATCCTTCATAGGGTTGGGTTGGGTTGTTTTACCTCTGAACGGCACTTTTTTGCACAACAAGGGCTAAATGGCCAAATCTCTCTGACCATGAAGGTTGGGGAAGGATACCCACTGGAACAGCTGTTAGGAGACAGATGGTAGCCTCCCGTCAAGGCCATCCAGCGTGTTCTTTAACGAGCACAGTGTATAGCTCTCCCACACACGGGGCCACGACCTAACGTCCAATCCGACGGACGGCGGCCTTTCCAAGCCCAGCGGTTTCCCCTACTGACCGTGGGCAGGGAGGGGAATAACCTTCATAGGGACTATCAGAATTCTCTCTAATCCAACTTTCTTTAAAACCAACATTTTATGAGTCTTTTTCTTCGAATGAAACTATGGGAAATCAAAGGAATGCTTTTAAAGAGATCTAAAGAGCATACATAAACTCTTTTTTTCTATACGTCTATTAAGAATAAAGAATTTAAATGCAGTCTTCCCAAATTGATATTTCAGTACAAGGAATTATTTTTCTTCTAAATCTATTCTTTCTAAGCGACGTAACAGGAAACTAAAAAAGATGAACTACCAAAAAAATTCATTTCCATTCTCTCTAATTTAACTTTCAATAAAGCATTTGCATCTGTTCTTTCTAATCCAACAGCTCAGTACAAAGAATTTTTTTCAATGGGTATTTATTCTTAATGAAATGAGAGGAAATCTAAATAATACAAACAGGAAATCAAACCGTACCTCTATCAGTAGTCTCATTAATCCGACTTTCAATAAAAAAATTATTTGCTTCAGAACAAGAAATCAAGCAAACACACTGCAAGAAAGCAGCAAAATAATATATATATATTTTTATCTCTAAATCAGTAAGCAGAGTTTGTTTTATATCTGCGTTTCACAAAAAAAAGTTCGAATGCTTAAAAACGTTTTATTGCAAGTCAGGTTACAGAGAAAAGTTATAAATGTCAGATTTTCCGGTTTTATTTAATCATCTTTACTACCATTCGATTTCCTATATTCTGTAGTTCAGAAGGATTGGAATTGCAAAACAATCAGTTTCAATGAATAGTCGGATTAGTTAGGTCACGTAGTCATAACTCGTCATTAGCGAGCACTGCATTGCTCGCGAAACTGGTAAACGTTTACTCGAATGAATTTAGTTTTTCCTTCTCACGAGAACAATCAGAGAGAAACCTTTTTCTGCTGTTACGTAAACGTTATATTTGGCGCTAAATCGCGAAAGGACTTCCAGCAACCAACATGCAGACAAAAGCAACAATTGTTACATGTCATTTATTAATTCAACGTACTGAATATTCCACAATTGTAAAGCCACTGGAAAAATTAGTTAAAATAAAAAAATAACATTACACTGATATTAAAATAGTAAATTATAACTTACAATTTTTATTTGGGTTAGGGGTCGTAAAAAAGCATTTTCTCTCGCCAAGTTCGTCTTTTTACCCTCAGAAACGTTGTATAATCCTGAACTTTGCAATTTGGTTTCTTTAATGCGATTTCATTTCAGGTTGTTTCGGTTAAAAGGACTAGATAATAAAAGCATCGTTTAAACAGAAAAATTTAGTAGAGTGAACAAGTGTAAACACCGGCAATATCCGTATCTTGGGATGATTTCATTCGATTTCTGAGTGCTCCATTCATAAAATATGCTTTAAAAATATCGATTCCAATGAGATATATGAATAGAAACAACAGATTCAAAACTTTGTAAAAATAGAATAAGGGTAAAATAAGAGTAATATCGGATGTTTACATTTTGCGTTTCTAATTGTTTCATTCCCAAGAAGAAGATGGAAAAAAATATTGAATGTCGTAGTAGTGAGAATACTTACAGTTCTAATCTGTTTGATTTTCTCTGGTGCTATCTTTTAATATCACTATTCTTTTTCGTTCAGATAATTTGCCGCGGAAAATAAAATTCGTTTCAATCAAATTCAGTTCAAAGAGAATGAAAATTATAACGTTCATGTACTGCGTAAACTTTCATTTCAGATAGTTTATTCAAAGGTGTTTCCAAAAATATTCAATGTATTCAAATATAGAGAGAGTAGATGTAAAAGCTTAAATGAGTATTGGACCAGATACAATAAATGGTGATGTTGGCCCTGAACGTATTCTTTCCTGGGTTCCTTCGATTAACGATATCCAGTTAATGTGTTTTAATCAAAGTCGTATTATAGAGAATAAATACAAATGCATCATTAATCATGGATTACCTAAAATACATGTAAATATCGGCTGTTTTACCTTTCGTTCGTAAGAAGAGAACAAAAATAAATGATGATTTTATTGAACGTCGTACTAGTGAGAGCATTTATAATTTTAATTTGTTTCATTTCATTTGATGCTTGCTAAACGTAGTGGTCAAAGACATTCCTTTGATATCCGATTGGTTAGTTTAGAGATGATCTTTCCTTTTTTTCAATGTAGGATTAGTGAGAACACATTCTTATGCAGATTGTTTTCTTTTGACCGTTTAGAAGAAACAGATACATGGAAATCCGCTTTGAGCAAAGACCGATTAGCAAGAATAAATATAAATATTCGTAGCTGTTACCGTTCGTTTGTACATGCTTTTCTCTTTCCGACTGTGTCTGTCAGATTAAAAGAACTTTCAAAATATACTTTTATTTAATGCTGGCTTAATTAGAATACCAATAGCCTTATATAGTTTCATTTTCTGTAGAGCGTATTTTTTATTCAAGATCGTTTTACGTGGAACGAACAGAATGGAACAGAATTGCAAAATTTCATTGTATCGAAAGTCAGATTAGCGAGAATAATAGTAAATATAGTCTGTTTTGATTTCCTGTAATACAACTGATTTGTTTCCGATACTTTCTTTTGTAAATAAAAGATATTTTTTTAATATTCGTTTCATTTTGGCCGGATTATTGAGAATACTAGTAGCCTTATACATTTCTGTTTCCTGTAGTCGTTCCTTTTATTTGAGAATAAATAAAAAAATAATAAATACCCCCTCAAGCAGCTGCTTGCCACAGAGGTCTGACAGGAGCCTGTCAGTTTATATGCCACAGTAGAAGATCTGAGAGGATGGCAGGACCTCAGCAGAAAAGCAACACGAACATCCATGTCTTACCCGGGGCTCGAACCCAGGTCCCGTAGATCAGTAGCCAAGCGCGCTAACCACTCGCCCACGGGACGGCTTATTTGAGAATGCATCACCTAATTATTTTTAATTACCTAACTCGCTCCAGGAACGTTGAGTCTACAGCAACCCCCTATTCCCGCGTCATATTGATGAAGAGGATGAATGCCCTTGAAGGACAGCTTAATCTTCTAGGTTGAGGGTTAGAAGACGTTTTTGGCCATGTGGGCAAAATTTGACTTTTTTTCAAAACGTGATTTCACACTATCGGACACAGGGAACAAAACAAAGCAAATGTATTGAGCATTTTTTAGTTGTTTATGCATGACCTAGAACGTACAGAATGGAATAGAAATATATTAATTAGACAATAGCGGTTGTTTTGATTTCTTTTAGTACATTTGATAGATTTCCGGTTGTTTCTTTCAGAAATAAAGTATCTTTTAAATATTCATTTCATTTAGTCACACATTATTAAGAAGAATTATGCATTTAGTGTAGAATTATGCATTTTTTCCCTATGGCTGTTATAAAGTAAGTCGGAATAGCGAGAAAATTTGTCATTCTCAGTTGTTTTGATTTCCTGGGATAGATTCGATTGATTTCCGATTGTTTCTTTTAGAAGGAAAGGATTTTTTAAAATTTCGTTTTATTGAATGTCGTATTACCGAAAAAGCAGATTATACCATGTAGCTTTGTTTACAGTTGTGCATTTCTTTCATCTTTTGCTTTCTATGTTTAGAAGGAACTGACTTCATAAAAATCCGCCGTAGTGCAAAGTCGGATTCAATACGTTAGATGCAAACCATTTGTTGAAAAACGGATTAAAGAGAATACACTCAAATATTACAGTGCGTTCGCGTAAAGTAGTATTGTTTCGGTCAGAAGGAATAAAATTGTTAAAAAATTTCGCTGTATTCAATGTCGGATTAAAGAAATAGGTAACGATTTTGTTCATATCTAAAAAATTTCGTTTTATGAAGTGCTTGTTGAAGAGACTTTCCGAGAAGCGAATTTGTTTGCTCTAAAGAGAAATTTCAGCAATAATGTTAGCAATCCAAATTTTTCCCATATTTTCCTTTTTCCCACACAATTGTCGTATCCACCCAATTTTCGTACCCTTCCAATCTTTTTCCCAATTGCCGCATCCACCCAATTGTCGTATCTTGCCAATTGTCGCATCCACCCACTTGACTTCCATCCAATTAATGTGCTTACGTAATACAATATTGCATATTAATAATTTGCTGATATCATTTTCTACGGAATATTACGTCATGTCAGTTCGGCACGCCTCTAATCATTTTACAAATTTTCCTCGTCATTTTTTTCATGTGAACATATGTGTCATCCATGCCATAATGAATGCTAATTATTTTATTCATTCGGCGTTAGCGCTTGGCTGCTGATCAGAGGGACCTAGGTTCCAGCCTAAGGTAAGGCATGGATGACCGTGTTTTTTTGCTGAGATGCAGCCAATCTCACAGACCTTCTAGTATGATATGTAAACTGAGAGTCTCTGTCAGACTTTTGTGGCAAGCAGCTGCTTGAGGGGTATTTATTATTTTACAAACAAATGCACCATAGATGCTTCCTAGAATATTTCGATTTCATACAGAGAACGCCTCTAATGACAAGGAGGAACAGTGCAATGACTTCACTTCAACTCTCTCTCTCTCTCGAGGTTTGTGAAGCACATATGAAAAGATTTCCATCAAAACAGTGCCACGAATGCTTAATTATAAAAGGAATAGTAATGCTGGAGTCAACAGGACAAATGCTTGGTTTCCTTTTCAAAGTTCCGTGTGAATATTTAGAAAGTGGACATATGACTACCAAATATAAAGTGTTCTTTTTTCATCTCTTAAAGGTTTTATTTACAATATTTCTGATTACCTGATATAGTTGAAAACAAAACACAACAACAAAAAAAAACAACTAAATAACTATCAAAAATAATTTGCAGTAACACTATGTTCTAATGTTATATTATACTTATTACGATTTATTTGTGTACATGAATAGTAACAATTTCTACTGTAAACCGAATTCTTTTCATTGAAATTAATTTTTTGCTAATAGCAAATAATTACCAAATAATTTCATAAGCAATTTTTTTTAATGAAAATGGGATTGGTTGATATCACGACATTTTAGAATTGTGAAATGTTGTGCCATATAATTATGTTTATTTTTTTCAAACGGAAGCAGAAGTTCGTCACTGGAATGAACGAAGATCTTTATCTGAGCTTGTCATAACATAAACATACACAAAGACACGCCCACTGGCATAGGAGTCACGTTTCACTCTTCTAGGTATGCTCAATATGAAAAGGTCAATATCATTACATATAAATATAGTTGAATTTTAAAAATGTAATTGGCCGAATGATCGTTGTAACATATCCTGCCAGAAAGATATTTCACCTCACTATCTTTAATTAGTAGTGCTTTCGAAAGAATAGGATCCTTAACCCAGAACTACTTCTCTGTGAAAAATACTTAATTGTTAAACATATCATTACTTTCACTTAGTATTTTATGAAATTACTTACGAAAATGTCGAAACAATATATTAGTAAATGGTTACCATAGTTTTATATTCACTAGACTACCGATAGCAGTAAATCACTTTGATACTTATCTATGAAAAGTGATGCATTTATTTCACTTTTCCAGACTTATTGCGACAACTATGTCGGATGCAATTAATTACTACGTTGGTGCTTAATATCAAAGAATTAATTTTTTTTCACTCTGAGGAAGATTTTAAACAGTAAACGCTGTAGAAATGCATAAGTAATAAAAACAAACTTTTGAATACCGGCATGCTCTCTTATAATTTTTTTTGCGCCATTTTTTGCTTTCCTCTTTTTTTATAGTACTTCTGCTTCTGAACTGCCTATTATCATGTTGCTTGCTGCTTCAAACACTGCTAACAGCTTTAATAGTCAAAAATTGTAAACGTTTACATTTTACATGTTATGTTCTTGATTTATTTCACGAATGACGGCCCTCTGTTTTTTTTAGTGATATTATGTGATTTGAAACCACAAATCGTAACCGTTACTCGAATTGTTCTGCCAAATTTAAAGCTGTGTTTCTTCTGTTGTTTGCTTTCACTCTTTGAATATTTACTGTTAAGTGAGCAATGTGGTTAACCAAATCTATATTAGTTTTCTAAAGGAAGGAAAGTGTGATAAAAAGCGCAGTTTTGTGTAACATGGAAAAAGAGATTAGTGATAAGAAAAATAATGAATTAATTGTAATATCAAGTGATGAAGAGTCTGTTACAGGTGAACAGACCGACTTGTTTCCTTGTGAATCTAAAAAGAAAAAGGTTGAATGTGATACTGTTGTTTCATATAATTGTGATTCAACTAGGTAAGTATAATTATATTTAATAATTGGTGAGGGTCTCGTAATTTTCGCCCAATATTTTTTTTTCTGGGTGTTTTGCGTCGGAGGAAACAGAACATTGATAAAGTAGAAGTCCCATTTCCCTCTTAATTCAAAAATAGGGAATATGCATTAATTAATTATCAGAAATTGTCAGCAATCTTAAGTACATACCCGAGGCAAAATTTTATAGCTTTATGCTTATTATGGGTAAAATAACTTATTCACCTTAGTTACTCCTAAAAAAAAAACATAAACCAGAGGCCACATGAAGCATACCAACAGGCAACTCAGTAAATTATTTGATATGATGAAAAGCTACCATACACTATGTTATTCACTTAAGTTACACACCTTGTGAACATTCAGTTACCACTTGCACCATCTAATGAGATGGGTGTCGTAAACTGCAGGTGAACCCCAAAGTGTAATTCCTAGGTTAACAATGGCTGAGTGGGTGCACAGCAGTTTATGTCACTCAGCTCATTAAATGTTCTTAACTCACATAATGTCACTAACTAAATGTTCATAATTATGTATAGTAGCATGAGACATTTGGCCTTAAATGGTCTGGAGATATGAAAATTTCTGATTTAGATTATGCTATTATTTAACCCTTTTGGCAAATGATGTTGATGAGATGAACTCTTTTATTTGACCTGTTCATGAGACTGGTAGTAGAGTAGGTTTGGTTCTAAACAGAGAGAAAACTAAAGTGATGAAAATTGGTCAGGCAGGCTGTGATTCAGTTAATCTGAACAGTTGCAGTCTTGAGCAGTTGTCACAGTGTAATTATCTTGGGGCTATGTAACAGATACTGGTGATGTATGGCATGAGATTAACAGACGGATAGGGATTGCTGCCAGGACTTTTAAAAATCTATGGAGAGTGTGGAGAAATAGGCGTTATACACCTAAAGACTAAAAGTAGACTGTATAATAGTTTGGTTCTATCTAGGGTTATGGTAGTGAAACTTGGATGTTGTGTAAACAAGATAACAGGAAACTAGATGCTTAAGCAGTATCTTGGGTATTAGGTGGTTTATCTTTGTAACTAATGATGAGGTTAGGCAAAGGAGTCTGAAATCTCCTTTAAGCAGCATATTGTGCAGAGAGAGACTCTGCTGGTTTGGCCATGTTGCCCATATGGATAATTATAGATTGGTGAATAGGGTTATGAACAGTGTGCCTAAAGACCTCAGAAAGAGGGGGAGACCTAGGATGCAGTGGACAGACAATGTAAAACAGGACCTTGTTAGAATTGGTGTGCAGTGGCTGGATGCAGCAGATGTAGCTCAGGACAGACATGCTTGGAGAACTAAATTGCATGATCTGGTTGGACCTCCGTAGCCCATGGCTGCTTGAGGATGATGATGATGGTAGCTTTTCATTGTATCAAATGATTTATTGGAGTCTGTTGATCTGTTTTGTGTGGCCTCTGGGTTTGATTTTTTTTCCAGACCTAACCATCTTAGGTGAATAGAAGTTACGAGTTTATTTTCAGGGATATTCATATAATTATATTTTTTCAATGCAGTTTGGATTTAATTCCCATATATGTAGCATAAAGGCATAAATTTTGTCTCGTGTAAATGCTGAAAGTTACAAATATACATTAGAGTTGAGTTGACAATATACATTAACTAATTAAGTGAGAAATTAATCAAATTCTTTAGAAATATGCTTTGTTTAAAATGGTTATCTCCAATGAGATTATCTTGTTCTTTTTTTAAATACCGTTGAAGGTGGTGCATTGTTTATGGTAATTTGTGTTTTTTAGGCTTATTTTCTCTAATGGAATTAAATTTGTTTTTTTATTAACAGTTATAACAGTTGATCAGTTGAATTGCTCATGATAATTCCTGTTTTGTAGGCTTGTTTTCTCTGAAGGGATTATTTAATTCCCATGGCTTTTTATATTGAGGATCAGTGCATTATTTATGATAATTTGTATCTTTCAGGATTGTTGTCTTCATGGGATTATTTATTCTGGGAGCTTTTTATTCTGCGGATCAGCAGTGAATTGTTTCCAGTTTTGTTCTTTAGGCTTATTATAAGATTGGTTTGTTCTTGTGGGGGTAGGGGTATAAAAAAGCGGAATGGTGGTTTGTTGTTTAGCAATGTGTTCAGGTTAAAATGGTTGTCTCTGCTAATTTTATTCTGGGGTTTTCTTCAATTGCAGAATGCCTATTCATTGTTTCGCTGTATGTGCTTGCTAGAATAGTAGTAATTTACAAGGCAGTACTGATGCTGCCATTTAGTTTTTTTCCCCTTGAAAGTAGTTTTTGAAACTAGTGCAATTTTCTCCACGCATACAAAACCAAAATACAATCCAACAACTGACATATAAAAACAACATTCATTCCCCCCTCCCCCCCAAAAAATGTGCAAAATATCATAAAATCAAATGTAAAAACACAAACAATATGAAAAATGCCCAAAATCGTAAAAAAAAAAACCCCCAAAAAACTGCTATTCTGCACTCAAAAAAAGTCCTACGGGGTAAATAACCCAAAGGTCTAAAGCAACTGCAAAACATCCAAAATTGTGAATAATTAACCACTGTTCTGAGATCGAAAAAAGCAGAGGGACTAAATAACCTAATGGGCTAAAACAAGCACAAAAATGTAAACTGCCATTCCTCATTAAAAAAAAATTAAAAAAAAGAGCCCAGGGGTTAAACCAATGGGCTAAAACAAGCAAAAAAAAAATACCAAAAATCTAAACAATGAAATACTGTTCTGCACTTGAAAAAAGCCCCAGAGGTTAACCCGATAGTCTAAAACAAGCACAGAAACACCCAAAATCATGAACAAACTGTGGGTCCATACTCAAAATAGCCCCATGGTTAAAACCACATATATAACCTAAAAATCCCCACATAATCTAACACTATCCATGCCCAAACCACATTTTCTGGTGCGCACACCCTACTGTCTCCAATTGTGATGGTCCACCCATTCATTTTTACTTTTCCTTAACCAGTTTTACTTTATTTGTATTATATTTATTATTTTGGGGATTATTCTTCAGTTGGATTATCACTTTTTGTCGTCCAAGATCGTTAAAGGAGTTGTGCATGCGCAACTCAACATTTAATTGACAGCTGCTAATGATGCATAAGGACACACCCCTCTTGCATCATAGCTAGCATGAGCATGCAATTGTAAGATTATGTAAATATATTTTCCAGCATGCAACACACACATCAGTTGGTCACGGAGCTAGGAGAGAGTCAGTTGTTAGTTGAGATGGAGCAAGGAGAGAGCTAGTAGTTGAGAGGATGTGAGCTTTTAGTTTGCTCAGATTATTTTGTATAGACATTTATTTGGTGAGTCTTAATTTTTTGGAAAAAAACTTTGTTTCATGAAATATTTTGACTTTTCTATTTTTTTCTCTTGAGCAGGACAATTGCTTTTGATTAGATTTAAACTTTAATAATTTGACAATTTTTGACATTTTTCAACTTAACTAAGTAACGCTTATATATTGACAACTTTCCAAATTGACTAAGTAACACTTATATACTTTGTGAACCCTTATTTAACTTTATTTGACAAGTTAATATTGCCTGGTGCCCGATGCTATCTGGAAAATTTCCTTAATTTGAATCAGTCAAAAGGTCTAAATTGGAGAAGTTAGCTTACTTTTGGAGCATTACACAATTAATATTCATAATCCACTCAACATTAACATCTAGTACAACAAAATTTTGAAACTCACTTATACTCTCTCCATTATCACAGCAACAACCATCACACTCCTAAAAACTATGAAAAATGCATTTACCTGTCAACTTTCCCACAATACTTTTTGAACAAATTAAATTCCACTACATCGAAACTACACTTATTCGCAACATTAACACATCCATTCACTCTATCTACTACCAAATTCTATTCACACAATACGATGTTCATATCCGTGTGTCTCTACAGATTCACTTTATTTGCAACACCATAGACTTATGACAACAGTAGTATCCTGCGATAAAAGAATCCCCTGCAAAAATGCTTATTTCCCATATCTAATTTTAATTTCAAAAAGACATTTTCTGATCTAAGCTTAGATATCCAAAATACACCAAAATACCATGATTTTAAACTCCCAAATACCTCAATTACTTCCAATACCTTATATTCAATATACGCCAGAATAGCCATCTTCATTAAGATTATTGATTTTTGTAATGTTTTTTTTTAAATTACAGAATGAATGTTTGTTAGTGATAATAGGCTGTTGAAACAAGTACCTCAGATGGTATTGACCGACATTTGTCATATAACAATATGCACAGTTAGGAAAATATGCCTTAGATACTATTACTTCTGGTAGTTTTCTTTTATTTGCAGAAACAAAGTTTATGCTTAGGATTAAATGTTTATCATTATATTTTGTACTCATCATATTCTCATTGTATGACCTCTTAACTGCTAGTAATATGATCAAGTTATTATTTGTTGAACTTCCCAAGAAGTTGAATATTCTTTCTAATGTGATATTGAAACACATTTTTCATTAGTTTAAATCATATATGTAGTGTGTTTTTTTGTACTGAAGTAAATATATACTAAATATATACAAAATTATACTTGGTATAATTTTGGAAAAATAAAATTTTTTGTCATCATCAGTCACTGCTAGGAGTCTGGAAGTTGAGTGTTACATTAAGATGCAATACATTATTGCTTTGTGTTAAAAATGGCTGCTCAGTGCCAGAAGAGTGTGGATTAGCAAGGAAAATGTCAATACTTATAAAAATGAGATATCAGCCAGAAAACCTCTAGTTATGAATTTGGCATGCTGCTAATTTGGTTATGTGCACATCAAAGTTGTTTGTAATGTATGATTTTGTTGACTACACCTGTTTTCAAGAATTTAATAGAATAACTGAAAAAATTGTGAAAACTCATTTTTATGATGCTTTAGATAGGAGTAAAAATTTGCAGTTCATTGAAAACAGCCTATTTGGTAGAGATTTGAAAATTACACTCTTACTTCTTTTTATCCTCGAGTAACTGAACCTCAGTTTTTTATCATCATTTCCATTTTTGAATGTGAGCTACAAATCATTTGCCCCCATACAGGTACCTGCTCACATAGCTGACCTTAAACCCCTTAAGACCCACGTTTTATTTTTTTTTTTTCAAAAAGAAGCTCAATTTCTGAATTATATTTTGAAATTACTAAGGAACAAAATTGTTCACATCACATACCAAAAAAAATTTTCAGATTTAATTCTGAAAGAAAAATGAAAAATTAATATTGATAAAAATATAAATTCCTCCTCAAGAATCTGCTTGCCACAGAGGTCTGACAAGAGCATCTCAGTTTAATGCACCATAGAGAAGATCTGTGAGGAATGTGACACCCCAATAAAAACATAATACAAACATCCATGCCTTATTTGGGACTCAAACCCAGGCCTCTTTGATCAGTAGCCAAGTGCGTTAACCATTCAGCCATCAGGATGGTATTTAATATTGATAGGTAAGCACAAAAATTGTATTTCTTGCTTTGTAATTATTTTTGAAAAAATGAAAAACAATTTTAATGATGGCTTTTAAATTTATATTCTACCAAAACACATCTTAAATGCTCATCTGAAAAGCATATCAGAACAGACCTATAATTCAGTCACTCAAGTGTCATATTTTTTTTCAGTGCAAGTATATATTTCATTTTACATTGTGTTTTGATCAAATGCTTGACTTTCAAACTTCTAATGGTGATTGGTGGCAGGAAAATTTTTTTTCCCATGAAGAATTGTATGAAAGTTGTCTATTCAAGTTGCTTCCTTAAGAGGGCATAGGTGTTTCTCGGCCATAAAAAAAGGCAATTTTCATAATTTTTTTCGGCGCAGATAAAAAAGGTATAATAACGACATTTTTTAAATGAAAGTACATCTCATGTAGTTATAAAAATTTTTTTTATTTAGTCAAATTTTCAAAAAAAAAAACCTCCACCACAGCTCCACCAATACTGGCCTGCACACCATACAGAGGTCTGCGGTACCAGTAAAATCGCCCTGTAAGTTCATCTGAAACAAACAAAAGAAATTCTTAAAGTACATTAAATTTTGAAGTTCGTATCGGATGGGTTTTTTAAATTTCGAATTTTTAACAAAATGGCAACCTTTCAAAAAAACAGTGTCAATTTTTAGCTCTTTTTTTCCAGTTTTAACTAAAAAAAGATATAAAAAATTAAAATTTTCAAAAAAGCACCTGATAAGGACTAGGGAATTTTATAAGCTATAAGTAGAAAAAAGAAACAACTCAATTGAGTGATTTGTTATTGAGTTATCACCGGTACAGACTTTATAAAACATAGTTTCAAGAAAAACGCATTTGAAAGTTAGAAGAAATTGGGTAGCCTATATAAGAGATTGCTGTTTTAAACTTAGTTTAGAAACTGCATTCATGAAAGTAAAACGATTACAACGCCATCTGTTGATAAAAATATAAATGCTTTACCCACAGATAACTTGCTCTTCGAATAAGGACAAAAGAAACCATTGTTCGATGGGTCCAATGTTCCTACCTACGTACTGCTGTGAAACGGGCTCTCCGAGGCCCATGTGCAGTGCTCAACATAAAGTGTTATATCTTCTGTAATATTTCAATATTTTAAAGACGGGTTTTGTATTCTCATTCTTGGGGATAAAAACTAAAAACTATCAAAAAATGCAAAAAAAAAATTCGTTTTTTCAACCCAAGAAACTCCTTTGCCCCCTTAAACTCTCAGCCAGAGGAGTTGTTTGCCCTTGGTGGGGGCCAGAGAGGCCATGGCCCCCTCCAAGGGGTCTGTGAGGTAATGTATGGTTTGATCACCATTTTCTTTTCTAGGAAGGGAAACAACTAACACCCTCACTATGTCAGAGACCAAATGGCAAGCTGTTTTAAAAAGGATTTTCAGCTTATCATTTCATGAGTTCCATGTCTGCAGGATACATCCTGTGATTCTTTCCTACTGAGGATATCCAT
Organism: Ryuthela nishihirai; assembly: GCA_038380435.1. Classification (NCBI taxonomy): domain Eukaryota; kingdom Metazoa; phylum Arthropoda; class Arachnida; order Araneae; family Heptathelidae; genus Ryuthela; species Ryuthela nishihirai. The sequence continues at coordinate 853,450 of JAWZYU010000107.1, read as the reverse complement.
TGTTAAACAATCCATTAGTAAAGTTATGAATGTAAAATCTGGACTACAAAATCTTCCATATGCCCTCCAGACTTGCCCCTGCTTCAAAACTACTTATTTCAACAGCTTCAGTGATTATTCATTTGGCAGTTTTAAAAATTCCTGAAAAAATATGTGATCTTTTCAGACAATTATGCCAACAGTCTTAATGTTGTCTATTTATGTGCATATTTTACTGTTATATTTAAGATGAATTTCCATTCATTTCCAATGTCCACAAAAAACTATCATGATCACTAGTGATGAAATTGGGGCCAGGAACCGAAACCCATGGTTATCTGTTATTTCAAGACCACACTTTATTTGAATAATTTGATAAAAAATTTGTTATTTAATAAATCATTTATTAAATTAATTAATGAATAATCATTAAAGATTATATTGTGAGATGTACCATATTTTGTCAGTTTTTCCACATGGGAAATATATGTCAGGTGTGTGGCTTATGAGAGGATTTTTAATAAAGTCTACTAAGAGAAAGAAATTTGTTTATCAGTGACTGGCCAAGGAGCTTGCAAGAATCATTGAGGCATTTGGGGAGGTGGGGGAGAACTTCTTTGTGTTATGTAGCTGTTTCTTCAGTAGTAAGTAACTTGAAATTAGTCATTTAGTAAATAATTTTTTTATGCTATTGGTCAATGACATCTCTTTTGTTAGAAGGATTCAGAGAGCTCCAGCCCATACCATATCTGACAGTGAAGAAAGTGATGACCAGTTTCTACCAGATTTAAATCAAGAATTTATAACTAGTACTGTTCCATCAGAGTTTGACTATACAAGTGGACTTTCAGCTTTTCCTCCTAAGACTGCTGTATGTATCTGTGATGAAACATTTAATCTATTGATTTTAGATTGACTCAATCCATAGTGAATGCACAGTATTCCCTGTTAAGATAGACATCAAACATTAATTAATAGATTCTGAAAAAAATTCCCGCCATGGCTGTGATGAATTTTTTTCAGAATCTATTAATTAACATTAGATTGACTCAGTTTAGGTAGTAATATAAATTTATGTTGTCTTTTATACTACTATTAATATTTGATCTGACAGATAAAAGTCTTCAGAAATAACATGTAGAAAGTAAAAAATTTGTGTGCACAGTCTTTAAATAGGAATTTGGTTTTCTAATTTTTATTGGAAGAATTACATGATGCAAAACAAAGAATACACGTTTTAAAAAGAACTAAAAAGAAAAGAAAAGTCTTTCAGCATGTCAAAGCTTAATTGAAACATTAAAATTTTGATCAAAATTGCTTTATATTTAAATTGCCACTATGTAAATGTTAAATTTCAAATTAACAGTAAAATATTTCATTTTAAAACTGCAGTTTCTTAATGCAAACTCTTAAGTATGATTAAAAGGTAATTAAAAATTTAAAAATAATTCTTGTATTTTGAAAATATACTTTTTTTGGTTCCATTGTTTATTTTGATGAACAATGGAAATTTGAATCTCAGTGATCTTTCTGCTGTAGCAGTGCATTTTCCACCAAATTCTTGTAGAGGCGTAGTTTCCAGTGACCCCCTCCATTCATTAGTTAATCCTCTTTAAGTGTTCCCACCTTTTGCTTCTGCGCATACTTGCCATGAGTGCTGCCATGAGACCCAGGTTCCTTCAATCAGTAACTAAGAGCACTAACCACTTGGCCACCAGGATGGTACAATGTTTCAAAATGGCTTAGCGACACTTCATTGGTACTGCTGAGCATTGTGAGTACAATAAAACATTTTTTTTGTTAGATATATCTGTCAGATAAATGTTTTTTTTTTCTGTTTATCTGTCATTCTATAAATATCTTTGTTAGATAATATCTGTTATTCTGTAAATTTCTTTGTTAACTATATCTGTTAGAGCTGCCAACTGCTCTATATTTTTTTGGATTTTTTCCAAATTTTGGTATAAAATTAGAATTGGTAAAGGAAATGCCCAAGACCAAATGTATAATGGGATAAAGTGCCTTTTTACAAAATGTATTTCTTATAGACTTACTATTTTGATCTTTAAGATTAGAAAGGTGATGGTTGTATTGTCTCTAGAAATGCTATTTTCATATAAGAAATAAAATAGTGTAAATATTCAAAATGATTAAATTATTATATAAAAAGTTGATGTATATGGATTAATGATCTATCTAATTAGGGGTTTTAGTAGAAAAAAAACAATTATTCAAGGAATAAGTTTCTAAATTCTATTTAAAACTTGAGTAATTTTTAATGTATTTGTAGCAGATGTAATCAGACTAGGTAGATTATTATTTATTTTGTAAAATAAAGCAGTATTTCTTAAAATGTATAGCAATGAATATTAGGGGGCATATTTTATATTTGATATTATAGATCAGTACTCAGTTTCTTATTCATATTTTAAGCTTCAAAATTAGACTTATACACCACAATATATTGTATTTAAAGCTTTTCAATAAAAATGCAAAATATATTTTAATTTATTCAATATGCATTTATTGTTTAAATTGAGTATTCATATATTTTTCAAAGTAACCAGAATTTTCCTGTATTTATGAGTTTAGAAGCAGACAAAAATCATTGAAAAATCAGAAAAAGCAAAAGAAAGGTTAAAGGAAAGGGAACAGAAAAAGGCAGAAAAAGAATTGGCTAAAGCCCTAAAGGCTGTTGAACGTGAAGAAAGACATAATGCTAAACCAGAAGAATGTATGAAAGTAAGAAAAAGCATTTAGCTATTCATTTTGAAAAAGTTAGACTGCTTATTTAGTGAATTCTAAATTGAACATTGTACTGTTTTACTACTGATATTTTATTTCGCCTATTTGATCAGTTTTTCCCAAACGTTTTCACTCCATGAACCCCTTTTGTTAAAATGTTGAATCTCAAGGATCCCGTCCCAGAACCAGATTTAAGTGGGAGGGGAGGGGGAGAGACAAGAGTCATGCCTACTTGGAGAATTTTAATGGCTGGCATGGGGGTGAAACAAAATAGTAAACATACATCTATAGATTGCAATAATAATTTCTAAGAAAATGTAGGAATGGCACTTGGATCTACTTTCTCCTTTTTTTCTTTCAAAATGAATATTTTTCAGCGATTTCATTCTTTGCCTGAGCATAAAAATAGTGACCAGGGAAATATATTTTTCTCTCACTTTCAAATTTCCACCATGTCTTCAGTGATATGCTGAAAAATAAAAGCAATTGTTAAACAAATCCTACAAATGAATATTCAGAAAAAACTTTATTACAATTGGGGCTATTGCTTAAAAATAATTTGCTTACTAGGATTATTGAGGATTTAAAATCCTCATGCTCAGGTCTATATGGCAGTCAGATATAAAATACCTTCCAACTTTAAAAAATTTTCATTGAATTAAATTTAGTTGAAAGAGAATGAATTAATCTTGCTATATGTATTGTTATACATGAACTTCAACAGTTTGCACTTATTGCATACTGAATGTTATTCAATACTAATGAAAAACATTTGTGTTCATCCAGGATTTTTCTTTCATTACCCGTATCATGTTAGTTGATTTTATTTGGTTAAACCATTCTTCATCATGTAAATATATAGTGTATTGAACATTATTCACACACAATTTTTAAAATAATACCAGTCTAAGTTATTAATTTAAAGCAAAAAGTATCCATTAAGATAGCTGTCTCTTGTAAGGTGCAATTACAAATTATTGCTAATTACGATTCTTTTGATTCAGTGCAGTCTTTGAGCGGAATTCCAATAAGATGGATATACAAGCAGTTCTTAACTTTCAGACATGTGAAAAACACATTAAGCCTGAAAGTAGAGCAATACATTTATATATTATAATGGGGATTCCTTTCTCAGAGAGCCGAAGAATATAAAATCCCTAATTAAGTGTAAATGTTTAGTTTTTTTTCCCTTAGTGTTATTCACTGTACACACAGTATTTTAGAACATTTAAAAGCTACATTTAGCATCAAATTGTAAACCGTAAAATTAATGTTAAATATTACTTTCTTACCATAAAATCAACTCTCAGCTTACTGACATTACTGACAGCTCTCAGCATTTATTAGACAGAGGAAACACATTTTTAATGGTTGGATAAAGGATTTGCTTATGGTAATTTTGCAGAAGACTGAGCAGGGGATCTCATAAGGATGAGATCTTCAAACTATTTATCAGTGGGCAAGGCCATGTTTAGACTTACTTTGAAAAATCTCCATTGGAATGCATGATACCCATAAATGGGTGTAAATGGTAAGCCATGAGTTCTACATACCGGGATGCATTGAGAGTCATCGGTACACATACCAAAGGTCCCACAGATGTCCAGCTGAAGACACCCCAGTCCATCACTGAGCCACCACCAATTTGTACTGTTCCAACCTGACATGCAGGATTCATGGGGTTGGTGCCATACCCTCGGTTTCCCATCGGCATGATGAAGTTTAAATCGGGATTCATCACTCCAGGCTATCTGTTGCCAATTTTTGATGGCTTAGTTTTGATGTTCTTTAGCCCAGACAAGGTGTTGAGCCCGGTGTTGTGCTGTTAGAAGTGGGACTCTCATAGGCCAGCGGCTCCCAAAGCCGAGACGATGAAGTGAGCATTGCACGGTCCATGCATTGACTTCCTGGCTGGAACCCGCATTCAGATGAGAAGTGATTTCTGATAATGTCTGGCTCCTATCGACCCATGCGATGTGGGTCAGACAGTGAAGTCCATGATCATTCAAGGCTGGTTGTCCTTTGCAGTTTGTCCAGGTGCTTGTTTTTTTGCCGGAATTTTCATATTCCTGAAACATTCTTCAAAATGGTAATACAAGATTAAGTTTTTTTTACTGGAAAATGAAGAAATAATAAAAGAAAATATAACATATAACCTAATGCAATGTTAAATAAAATATTTACAGCAACAAGTTACAAGCAGACCATCCAATGTAGCATCATGGAACTCTGAAAAATCGATAATTATCAATCGATCAAAAGTCCAAGTTCGTTGACAATTTCGGAGATTGAATGTCCCATCTGTTGGGCACCTATGATCTGCCCTCTGTCAAATGCATCTAAATCCAGTGCCTTTCCCATTACGCTACTCATGATGAATGCTTGGGGAAGCCAAAGCTGACAGTTATGTATGACCAGAATTTCAACCATGCATGCGCGCAAATGCGGGATTTGTGGTATTGAATTTGGATAACATCTCCTATCCCTAATTCAATGGAATTTCAGTGTATTTCATTGAAAAATTTTCCCCTGACTCAGTGTGCACATTAAAGAATAATTTGTATGGCCTTGATGGGAGGCTACCATCTGTCTTCTAATAGCTGTCCTGTGGGTCTCCTTCCCAACCTTCTCTGAGCCTTCTGGGTCCTTGTGACCTGTCCATTTAGTCCATTGTGTGCAGAAAAAAAAATGCCACTCAGTGGTAAAACAACCCAACTTAAATCCCCCCCCCCCTGTCCTTTAACTATGAAAAGAAAAAAATCGAGATGGGAAGAGCATTGAAGAAAAAAAGTACATGCACTTAGTTAAAAAATTGGAAATCATAGAAAGGTTAGAACGGGGAAAGAAAAGGACTAAATTTATGCAGGAGTGCAATATTGGATCATCAATGTCATATGATATAAAGGTTTAGAAAGAACATTTGCTGTATATATGATGCATTATTATATTTGAATGCTGTGTTAATTTCCCTCTTGCTTTCTTATAATCAACTAGGTGAAGTCCAATAGATGAATCCAACTAGGGACTATTAGACATGCTTTTAAAATTAACATTACAGTACATGAGAACATTTATTATGACTTTTTTTTGTTATTTATTTATGCTTAACAAAATTGAATTGTTATTTCCTTTTGTAACCCTATCTTTTAGTCATTAATAAATGTTTGCAGATGTAAACAAGTTCTATTATTAGTGATTAATAATGATTTAAATTTGCTTCTCAAAAATTACTAAATCACCAGGTATACCTTTCTAAAATCTGGGAAATCTTAAATGCTGGCTGGCATCTCTCAATCCCCAATGGTGCTGGACTTTAAAGTATTTACTATAACAATTATAGGACCATGAGTTTACACTGTGGGTGGTGGTGGAGTATTCTGTATTAACATCAAATTGATGTTTTAGGTTAATCATGTAAAAGGAGTGCATAACCTAAAAAAAATGCTGGATTAGAGTGAACATGGCACAAAAAGTTTGAGAAATAAAAGCTTTGTAAAATTGCAAAATTTGTTTTTGAGTAGAATATTTCCAAAATTGCACTTTTTCGCTATATATGAAATTTATTACAAATACCTGTTGATTTTGCATTTTCTTATAAAGTAAAATTTATTACAACAGACTTTTGATGTTGGAAAACTGAGAAATAATTTATATTTAAAAAAGTTTTTATCACAAAAATGTATCCCTAGTTTTATGTATTTTTTTTTTTTATTGTTTTCAGTTAATAAAGGTAGTTTTGGACAACTCTCTTATAGAGCTTCCAGGTGCTGGTGATCTGCTTAACACTTTACAGGAAAGTGAAATAAATTATTCACTAGAAGCAAACCACATAAAGTCATCTGTCATATGGTACCGTAAAATTAGAAATGTGAAAGTTTTGAACTTCCAGGTAACTAATACAACCCAGTTCTGTAGTTAAGGATATTTAATATATTAAAAATGTACACTGGTAATCTCAAATTACTCTACAGAAAAATAACTACTGTTGTAGAATTTATTTAAAACTTACATATAAATTGTGTGTTGGTCCTCCTCCTCCACCTCCTCCCTCCCTCCCTCCCTCCCTCCCTGTTACCTTGCTTATAAAGCTTCCAAGTTTCACTACCAAAACTAACCCTAGAAAGAACCAAACTATTATACAGTCTAATTTTAGTCTTTAGGTGCCTATTTCCCCACACTCTCCATAATAGATTCTTAAAAGTCCCAGAGTCAATCCCTTATTACCCTGTTAATCTCATACTGCACATCACCAGCATCTATTACATAACTCCCAAGATAATTAAACTGAGACACTTGCTGAAGGGTGCAACCATTCAGAATGACTGAAGCACCAACTGCCTGACCAATTTTCATCACTTTAGTTTTATCTCTATCACCAAACCAACTCTATTATCAGTCTCATCAACAGCCCTAATTAAAGAATTCATCTCATCAACATCATTAGCCAACAAGGCCAAATCATCTGCATAATCTAAATCAGAAATTTTGAAATCTCTAAACAATTTAAGGTCGAAACTTTCCCTTGCAAAGAATTTCACATAACATAATCAATAACAAAACTAAAGAGAAAAGAGGACAAAATGCACCCTTGTCGAACACCAGAAGCAATGCTAAACCAATTGCTATGAGCCTTACCAACTCACACATTACTCAGTGTTATTATAGAGAGCTTTCATTATGTTAACTAACTTATCTGGTATACCATACGATCTCACAATCAACAGAGTCAAAAGCCTTTTGAAATCAGCAAAACTAGCAACCAGAGGTTACTGAAACTAAATATTTCTCAAGAATCTGTCTGAGTGAAAATATCTGATCTACACATCCCCTACCACTTCTGAATCCACATTGCTCATCACACAACTGACTGTCAACTAGATTCTTAATTTTATTAAGCACAATCATGCAAAGAACTTTACCTGGAACAGAGAGTAGGCTGATACCCCTATAGTTATCACAAGAACTGCAATCACCTTTTTTAAAAATAGGGATATAAATAGCTCTAGTAAAATCCTTAGGAACCATGCCTTTATCATAAAAGATATTCAAAATTTCTGTCATTCATATGGCAACTGAAGCATTCCCAGGTCTAAGCATTTCCATAGTAATTCATCTACCCTTGAGGATTTATGTAGTTTAAGTTTAGGAATAGCGAAACTAACTTCAGACTGTGTTATAGGGCCAATTTACTTACCTGTCGGAGATGTTGCCCATTGCCATTGCAGCTACCAATACCAAATGGGCCTATCACCCCTCCCCAAAGGTCAGAGTCAGTACCAACTTTGGCATGAAGTCACCTAGAACAAGAGTAATATCTCCTTTCTTGACAAAATTCAAAATATCCTGAAGTTGTCTGTAAAACCTATCCTTCTCATCTTCACCAGCATCCTCAATGGGGGCATAACAGCAGATAACAAAGTCTTTAACGCTTGTCTGAAATTTAGCTGTAAGAAACCTTTCATTAATGCATTCATATCCTAGAAGAGTATCACTGGCGTGTGTGCTGAGAAGCAGACCTATGCCTTGGAGATGCCTTTTATCTTCCCTCCCTGAAAAGAGAAATTTAAGATTATTGTTAAGAATCTGACCTTTTTCTGTCCATGTGGTATCTTGCAGACAGAGAATATCTAAATTATAATGGTGGAATTCTTGTGTGAGGACATCAAGAGAATAATCTCTGTGCAGAGTTCTCACATTCCAACTACCTATGGAGAGCAAATAGTTAGGCCACACTGATCAGTAGGCCACACTGATCTGGCAACCCTCTCCTTCTGTTCCCTTTCACAAGAGAGTATCTCTTTTGAAAGGTACTAACGGCGTGCACCATCGAGAAGGCAGGTAGGACATTAGATGCTGGGCCTGGTCGGTTCTGTGCATCATCACAGGGGATTGGTGCATAGCTCACCTTCCAGTGATTACTTAGTTACCATTTACAGATATAATATTCAAATAATCTCGTATAAATACCAAGGGGAGGAGCTATGTAAAGTAATACATTGACTTACATGGCCTTACTAAATTGTAGTAATTTCAGACCAACAACTGAACATTTCATGCCAGGCAGTTTCTGCAATTACAGGCTTTATGGAGGATGCAATAACAATCAGCAATTCTATAGCTGTCATTTTCCAGAAGTACATCACAGTAGTTTGACTATGGACAAAGTGTATAAAAGAAGGCACTGTGCACATAACAATGATTTAGGATTCCCTAATTAAGCAATAATCAGAGTTGATCAATTCTTCAGAAGACTGACCATATTCAGTAGGAGAATGAACATTTCTGCATTCAAAGGTGTGGTCATTTGTGAATTTAATAGCATATATCCTCCAGATGCATTAACTTTGCTTCCTATCCTCTTCTGTTGAAAACCAAAATTCTTTAACCCTCCTGGCATTACACATTTATTCTTTTCACTGCTTTGTATGTGCCAAAATAAGGCTTAAGCAGTGGTATCATATAGCTGGGACGTATTGATAGATGGGACATAACATTGCCCTGCATGTAGGAGAGTCATACCCCGTGCTTGTTATAGAACATGCTGGATGTCTTTGACAGGAGGCTGTCATCTGTCTCCTAATGGATTTCCAGTGGGTCCCCTCCCCCCAACCTTCTTTGAGCCCTTGGGGTCCTTGTGACCTGTCCATTAGCCAATTGTGTGCGAAAAAGTGTTGGGCAGATATAAAAGAAAACAACCAATAAAGGATATATTCTATGGTGTGCTGGCATCAGCAGTAAACTACCTTATATTCTATTGACTTTTTAAACATTTTATATCTTTTTCAATAGATTTTGTTTCCTGTAATTCCTCAGATACTTGATCAAACGATCCCAAATTTTGTATACTGGTTCCACTTGTCTGATCCCATGTTGAGTTAAAGCATTAGGCCCAGCCTAGCTGTAATGGAACAGAAATTGCAACCTTGAATGCCTTTATGAATCTGGGGGATCTGGTAATAGCTAGTTGTGCTGGCATCGTTTGGCCTATCAATTGTGAATGAAGTTATCAATGGACAAATATGTTGGAGGATAAATAGGTTTTCCATCAAATGTTTGATAGTTGTAGCTAGTATTGAAATATTTTGTATCATTAAATTTTTTAAAAGTAAAGTTTTTTGTTAAATTTTAACACACTTGGGGATTGACCCTGAGAACATCAGATTACAATCCTTGTGTGTTGCTGACTGAGCCATCTGTTACAGAGTTTGTTTCACTGTATATAGGCCCCACCTACTTTGAAGCTTATGAGTTACCACTGGAAGCAGGAAAGACAGAAATTGTTTTTAATATGTAGGATTTAAATACAGCCTCCTTTTATATTGCTAAATATTATGCTACTCGCCTTCTGGGACAGCCCTTAAAGCTTTTGATAAGGGAACTGTTTTTTTCTGGCTTAGTAAATGATACATTTATTAATATGTTAAGGAATTTACTTTCATAAATTGGTAAGGAAATTATTAAAGATTTTTTTTCACCTGTTTCAGATTCACAGAGAAGAATTAGAAGTGCTTGAAAAGACATTGCTTTTATGCATTTCACCATCATTGTTTTTGGATATGGTTTATGCATTTGTACAAGTAAGACATTTTACCAATTTAGTATTGTTGATTGGCATCAGATTTCTTTGATTGGTTACATATATTAGATGACCAAAATAATTTCATAAAGTTTTTGAGGTTAAAATACAAACTTACATGAAAAATGAAGGAAGATGTTTTATTCAGTAAAGGAAGTACATCACATTCTATAACCTGTTCTGAAAAAAATACAAATTTATAAATACTGCTTCAAACCCCGTTCCCCCATCTTTAGAAGAAAGCATTCAACTCCCTTTTCAGGGCTTCTTGGTTTAGCAATCATTTAGCATAAGTCAATTGTGCATATTATTATTTGAAAGGTAGTAGTCATGAAAAGATAGTAGTCAGATGGCGAGATGTCTGGTGAATATGGAGGTGTGGTAGAATTTCTCAACCAAGGCTCTAGATCTTGGCCTGGTCACTTGCATTTAAGGTCACACATTATCCCAAAAGAACTCAAGCTTTTATGATTAAACAGTGAAGGTTGTTTTTCAAGCAGTGCATCGTGAACCTGTTGTGCTGTGTAAACATCTGTAATGATTGGCCAGTGGCAAGAAGTTCATAATGAATTATACAAGCTGTAGTCCATCAGAAGAAACAACAAAATTTTCTGATGGTAGAGGTTGGACTTTGGTGCATGTAGTGCACTTTGGTGCTGAATGACAATCAATGATACGAACATTTGGTGTTGCTATTTACACATTAGCAACTGGTCCACAAATGCTCAGTGTGGTATGAAAGCAGTGATGAGCAGATTACAAGCAGCTGCAGTTCATGCAGAACCCATTTGTTCAGCTCCCACACTTCTCCATACTTCAGGCAGTGCAAATTTGAACAAATAGTTTCATTACTCACACTGAACCTTTCTGCAAGATCTTAGAACATTTGATGTGAATCCAACTTGATAGTGGCCTTCAGTTGCACATTGCATAAAAACCATATTTTTTTTTGGTCACCAAATAAGAAAACTGCCAGGTAATATGGAGTATAGGACTTAGGGTGGATATATACACGTTTTGAACAGATTTAGTGAAATGCTGCTCAACTTTGGTACCTTGGCCAAATCAAACTCGAACTGCTGAATTTCATTAACGAAACAAAATACATTAATTTCATCTTTAGGATACACCAGCACTTACCCTGCCAGAGATTACTATTCTCCACACAGGTTTCTCACAATTGCAAATGTTTTTAACTGAACCTGTCACAGGCATATTTTACATGATGGACTGTTGCATTATTGTTGTGAAACCATCCATTTCATCAGGGAAGTGATGAACAGTTAAAAGAAGTGTATAGTTACTTAAACTTTTCCTTCTGGAAGTTGCCCTTATCAAACTCCTAAAACGTTTGTTCCTAAAATATTTTCCAAATGCTTATTCCCGGCACCTGTACTTTAAGGCCACCAGCACTGTCCTCACAGAGCAAGAAGCAACCCCCCCCCCCTCATTTTCTCCTTTTCATTGTTTTTAATACTTCTTTATATATGGGGCTTCCTTTGTCCTTTCTGCTCTCACTATGGTTCTGTCCAGCTCTGCATGTGCAATCAGGATAGCAGAGCTAATTACTTGTGGAATGCAGGTAAGATTCTACCTTCCCTTCTCCTGTAGGTACAGAAAGAAGTGGGGCTGGATGGGACATATATTGTCCCATCTGACCTGGTTGATCATGACAAGTTTCTCCTATAATCTCCATCGATAACTTTCACAATTCCCACCAAAAGTTTGTTGGGAAGTGGATTTCTCCTTTCCATTCATAACTTTCATAATTGCTGAAATGATGCCATTGCCAACGCTTCCTAGAATAGATGGCCATACCACTACATTAAGATGTCAACATAGATTCAAGGGCATAGTGAAAGGATTGGTTAGGAAAGGGGGGGAGAATGAAAATTTTCCAACTCTGAAATATAATTTTACAAAGATTTTGTTGCAACCTTGCCATGATTTTAGCAAAAAACCTATTGTTAAGTTTCACTGTCCACTGGCCAAGTCACTTGGAATTTTTCCAACTTCCTTTAATTTTACAAAAACAATCCCAATTTTCACAAGTCTCCTGTATTTTACCAATTGGCTTCGAATTTTGCCAACTTGCCATAATTTTACAGAAAAAATCCCAATTTTTTACATTTTAACTGAATTTTACCAATTGGCTTCGAATTTTGCAAAATCCCCTAGATTTTGCCAAGTTATCTTGATTTTGCCACTGCTCCTTAAAATCACAAAACCAATCTCAATTTTCACAACTCGCCTGCATTTTTAGCAAGTGTCTTCGAATCCTAACTGCTCAAGATTTTGTCAAGTTGCCTTGATTTTTGCCAACTCACCATAATTTTACAGAAAAAATTCAATTTTTAGATCTTCCCTGAATTTGCCATGTCACTTCGAATTTTGCCAACTCTAATTGCACAAAAACAATCCCAGTTTTCACAACTCGCCTGTATTTTACCAATTGGCTTCGAATTTTGCCATCTCTCTTTAATTTTACAAAACCAATCCCGATTTTCACAACTTGCCTGTATTTAACTAAGTGGCTTCGAATTTTGTCAACTTCTTTAGATTTTGCCAAGTTGCCTCAATTTTTCCAACTCGCCATAATTTTACAGAAAAAACGACTCAATTTTTACATCTCACCTGAATTTTGTCAGCTCCCCAAGAGTTTGCCAAGTTGTCTCGATTTTGCCAACATTCTTTAATTTCACAAAATCAATCCCAATTTTCACAACTCTCCTGTATTTTACTAAGTGGCTTCGAATTTTGCCAACTCCCTTATAGATTTTTTCAAGTTGCCTCGATTTTGCTGAAACTCCCCTTAATAACACATCTCAGTTAGGCTTAAGAAATTGTCAAGTGAAAAAGAAAACTTTATTGTGGTGTAGCAGGAAGTCTTGTGTCATTGTGACAAAGTGTCTTGTAACGTTCTTAGAGTCGGCAGGTGTGACTCCAAAATGAGAAATGACAAAATTAATATGCTCTGTTTGTTCTGATGTGTACCACTTCTCCTGCTTGGGCCATGAGGGAGGCTAATTTTAAGAAATATTCCAGTGATTGGCACAATAAATGGAGATGTGCATTTTGTGCAGAAAATAGAGGAATCAAATCAAAATCTGAAAATTATTTGCAAAGACAAACGTCTGTGTCCTGCATAGATTCTCAAGGATCTGACAGTAATTTTTCAGCTCAAATCCCTGATTTCAGCGCAGAGGAATGAGAAGTCTCTGTGGTGGAAATGATAAAGGCGAAGAGGAAGGATAGTGAGGAATATTTGGGAATGCATAAGGACAGAGTTTGCATCTATCTCTTGACTTCTGATCTTAGTGAATTAAAAAGATCTATTGAAAACAATTCACAAAAAATTGAGGAAGGTAACTGAGGTTTTAAAATCTGAGTTGCTGGAAATAAAAAAAATTTGGATGAAATTCTGAGTGGAATTCAAAGAAGTCTGAACATATCTGAAAATATAGAAGTTTCTGACATGCACAGAGTACCAACAACTGTTAAAAATAAAAAGCCAATTATCCTGGAATTTAAGAGAAAGGACCAACAAAATGCTTTTTTTTTTATGGCTGCAAAGAAAACGAGGTTTGCATCATCAAGTTGTGTGTCTAAGAAATTTATGGACACAAGAATTTATGTCAATGAACACCTTACAGGTAAATAAGAAGTTACTATATGAGGCAAAGCAATTCAGAAATAAGTTTAACTATAAGTTTGTTTGGACAAAATATGGAAAAGTTTTCATCAGGAAAGATGAAAATTGTAGAGTCATTTGGGATAAAATCTGAGCTTTATACTTGGTTATTTTTCCTATATGTTAAATGTCTATTGATTCTTTAGTTCATGAGCTAGACTCGCACTCATGTAGAGAATTATGTAATGTTTATAGTGAGTCATTGTCTAATGTTTTGTAGTCAGATGATGAATTTTTAAAGTATATTTACAGAAATTATAAGGATAGTTATAATTGAAATAGAAGCTATAGAGAGCATCTTAGTTTTAATAACAATGATATTCATTTGTATAATGTCTGTTTTAAGAAATTTGGAATCTTTTGTAGCACAAAAATATTTAAGAGCCTGGATGACAAGAGCTTACTAAATGATATCAGCAATTAGGAAACTGTTAAGGTGACAACTTTACAGTTACAACTTACAGACATAAGTTATTTGCAGGGACTAACAATGTTTCGGCAAATTACACATACATGATGTGAAAAAAATTGGATATTTGGAAGAAATCTATCCGAATGCAACTGTAATCCTAAAAAGTATACTAATATATCCTATTAAACAGCATTAGTAGAGAGATTGTTTCCCAGATTAAAACTGATAGAGAAACAATTTCCATTTTGCAAAAATTCAGGAAAGATTTACACTGCTATCAGTTTATCAATTGAAAGTGATGATGGTAAACCAATTAATTTTGAATTAATTACAACAAAGATAGTTAGAAAAATACTTATTTAAACGTTTTTTATCCCCTTCAATGAAAAAAGTGTAATCTATTTCAATATTTAATACATGTAGCAATTAATGTTTTGTTCTAGTGTTATGTATTTGTTCACATTATCATTTTAGAAGGATATTATGTGAAAAACACTCAAATAATTTAAGTATCAGTTGATTATTTTAAGACAAATAATTATTTGAGGTTTGATTTCAAAGCCTGAGGGAATTCTTCATAGATGGAATTTAAAAAATAATATATAAATGGAGAATGGTTTTAAGAACAAACTGGAAAGTATGTAGTTGATTAAAAATGATTTTGTGTGTGTTTCTAATTTGAAATGCAAATCTACTGCAAAAATGCAAGGACTTTAATTTGCAACCCATAGAAACCCATAGAATTCTGACTGCTTATAATTTTTATTTAGAAGTTTTTATAAAATTTCTAAAATTTTACCTTTTATTCTCTTCTATTTGTAGTGTAATAAAGCAATATGTAATTAATATCAAATATAAATTTGTTTTTTTTTTTTACAGAAGAAAAAAAACATCCCTATCCAGCAGCAAACTTTATTAGACTATTTGTTAAACATAAAAACCATATTTCCTGCTATGGACATTACTTGTGTTGTGGTTGGTTTAGATGCTTATTTTGGGTATGTTAAGAACTATATTGTAAAAACTTATATCATAACACCTGCAGAGCACAGCAAGAAAGTGATGAGATTGAAATAACATAAAAAAAATAGAGTAATCATTACATGAGTAGCCACTATAGACACAAGCCTGACTGTGGTAGTCCTACTATTTGTAACTAGTTGGGGTTGTATTGTTTTGTGTGGATGTACTTTATTCATTGTGTACTACTGTGCAGTCAGAAACCCATCAACTGAACAATGTCAACATCAAGTTTTGTGTCAAGCTAGGGAAAAGCCACACTGAAACGCATGAAATGTTATGAATATCTTAAAGGGATGATAGTCTGTCTAGGGTACAAACATTTCAGTGGTTTAAATATTTTTAAGAGGGCAGATAGTATGTAGAAGATGATTCCATGTCAATTCGTCATGCTTAATTCATCATGATGTCATTTTATCACACATCAATTCATCGCAGTGTCAGTTCATTGCGATGTCAATTCTTTGCAGTATTAGACAGGTTTTATTGACTTTATGCATCTGTAAATTTTCAAATGAACTCTAGAGACAATAATTTAGACTTTGAAAGGTTAAACATATGTCAGTAGAATTTACTTCAGAAATTAATTTAAGCTTGCATAACAAGTATTGTTTCAAACCATTTAATGAAATATGCATTTTAAAAGTTTGCATAATGATTATTTCAATGTTAGGGAATTATTAATGATATTTATGAAAGTAATGTGCTTCTTTAACTCTTTGCATTTTTAACTTAAGTATAAATATTATCAAAATATTTGCCTGCAAAAAAATTTTTTTTATTGATAAGGACCTTTATACATGTTTATGGAACAAAAATAACAGTGATTTACAAAAAATAAAAAAAATACATAACAAACAAAACATTCCATCCCCCCCCCCCCAAAAAAAAATAGCTTACAGCCCTTCACGCGTCTTGTGGTGGAGGCACGATCGGGCTGACTGGGGTGGTTTCGAGCTGCTCTCTAAGCTCGATGACCACTCTGTCAGCCAGGAGTCCATCAATGTGGCAGTAGTGGAGATAACGGACTGTATCATAGATGCAGCTGCATCAACAATTCCTCAAACTTTGACATGGTTTCCTCGCTTTCCAAAACTGTGGTGGAATCCAGATTGCACCGCAGCTCGTAAGGCTCAGAACAAGGCTTGGGGGGTGTTTCAGAGATATCCGACGACCCCCAACCTTGAAAAGTTCAAACGCGCCAGGGCGAAAGCTCGTTTCGTCCGACGCCAGAGCCAGAAGGAATCTTGGATCAAGTATACGTCTTCTATCACCCGTATGACCAGTTCTAAGGTTGTGTGGGATAAAGTCTGGAAGATGGGTGGGAACTACACATCCCACTCATTATTGATCCTGGAGCACAATGGACAGGCAATTGCTGATCCCAAAGCAATTGCCGACACTCTGGGGGAGTCTTTCTCCTCCATCTCATCATCTTCCTCTTACTCCGAGTTTCTGGCCCAGAAGGGCAGGGTGGAACGCTCCCCGCTGTCTTTCCACTCGAATGGCCTGGAGCCTTACAACAGGCCATTCACAGCAGAGGAGCTTCGTCTTGTTCTGCACTCCTTGCGTGCATCTGCTGTCGGTCCAGACAATGTCCATTATGCCATGCTCCAACATCTCTCACCATCGAGTAAGGATCAGCTGCTCCATCTTTTCAATCGCATTTTTCTCGAGGAGCAGTTTCCGGACTCCTGGCGGGAAGCCATCGTCCTGGCCTTCCCAAAGCCGGGAAAGGATTCCAAGATTCCTTCTAATTATCATCCCATTGCATTGACGAGCTGCGTGTGCAAGGTGTTGGAAAGAATGGTAAATGCCAGACTCATCTGGTATTTAGAACACCACAACCTTCTTTCCAACACCCAGTGTGGCTTTCGCAGGCAGCAGTCAACTCTTGACCATCTGATATGCCTCTAATCAGCTATCAGAAACTCATTTTTACGTAGAGAGCACCTGGTGTCAATTTTCTTCGACATCGAAAAAGCGTATGACACTGCTTGGAGATTCGGCATTCTTCGTGACCTCCACAGTTTCGGCTTGAGAGGTCACATGCTGATCTTCATCTCCAACTTCTTATTGACACGTTCTTTTCGTGTCTGTGTCGGTAACACTCTGTCGCGGCCGTACCCTCTAGAACGGGGTGCCACAAGGCTGTGTTCTGAGTGTTACGCTTTTCGCTGTCAAGATAAATTTTATTACTAGACAACTTCCTCCATTAGTAGGCAATGCCCTCTATGTTGATGACTTTAGCATCTTTTGCTCTTCGTCCAGCATATGAAGGTCATTGAAAGACAACTGCAAATTGCCCTGAACAATCTTTTGGTTTGGGCAACGGTAAACAGGTTTCGGTTCTCCCCATAGAAGACTGCTTGTGTTCACTTTTGCCACAAGCGTAATCTTCATCTGGATCCCGAGCTGTGGCTCGGGGGTAACATCATTCCAGTTGTGGCGGAGACCAAGTTTCTCGGTCTCATATTTGATCGGAAATTGACTTTTTTACCACACATATGTCATCTCAGGTCCAAGTGCACGCGGGCATTGAACATCATCAAGGTCCTCTCCTCCCTTACTTGGGGGGCGGACGATGTTCTTTGCTCCGCCTCTACCGTGCACTTGTCCAATCGAAACTGGACTATGGATCCCAGGTGTACGACTCCACCCGGGATTCGGTGGTGAAGGTACTAGACCCCCTCCATCACCAGGCCCTCCATGTTTACATGGGAGCCTTCCGCACCTCACTGGTCCAGAGTCTTTACGTTGAGACCGACAAACCATCTTTATCTCTTCGTCGTCAGCAGTTGTCCCTACAATATGCATCTAAATTGCGATCCCTGCCTGGCCATCCCACTTGGGACTGCATTTTCAGTCCGAAGTGGGAAATGCTTTACACTAATCGGCCGACTGCCATTCGTCCTTTTGGTTTGCATGTCCGAGGCTACCTCAGAGACATTAACATCAGTCTCGATAGCATCGCACAGTCAACAGCTGAGCCACTTCCACCTTGGCTCGCTGTTTCCCCTTCCTGCGATTTTTCCCTGTGCAGGACGGGGAAGGCCTTTACACCCGACTGTGTGTACCGGCAACTCTTTGCCAGCCATCATGCTGAGAACCCTGACTTCTTGCCTGTCTTCACAGATGGCTCGAAGTCCGGCACATCGGTGGGATCAGCCATGGTCTGCTGTGATGTAATCATTGCAGACCAGATCCCACTGCAGCGTTCCATCTTCACTGCAGAGTTGCACGCTATCAGCCTCACCTTGGACCACGTGGCGACTAAGCATCATTGTCGGTATGTGCTTTACACTGACTCGCTACAGGCTTTGATCTCGGTGAGGCATTGGCCTCACCCAGTTCTTACTAAGATCCACTAGCAACTACATCGTCTGGCAGCCACAACCACCATCCATTTCTGTTGGGTGCCTGGCCATGTCGGTATCAGGGGCAATGACTTGGCAGATGCTGCTGCCAAATCAGCCACGCCTCTGTCTGTCACTCCGTTGCCAGTTCCATATCTGGATTTCCGGCAGCGTTTTACCATCGAGCTCTAGGCACAGTGGCAGAGATCTTGGTCAGAACAGCTTACGAACAAGCTCTTTGAGATCAAACCTATCATCAAACCATGGCAGTCTTGTTATTGCAGGAATCGCAAGGAGGAAGTTGTACTTGCTCGGCTCTGCTTAGGTCATTCATTTATTTCTCATTTATTTCTTCTACAGGTGGATGACGTACCTAAGTGTGAGTTTTGTGACACCATTTTAACAAACAAACATATTTTAATCTCATGCCCCACTTTTAACTTTGAACAACGTATGATTTTTAATTTCCATAATTTTACACTCGGACATCTTTTATCTGATCATTGCATTTTCTCTCCAGTTTTTACCTTTTTGAAATATTGTGGATATTTTAATCGAATTTGATTTTACCTTAATTTTGTGCATTATTTATCCCAGGTCCTGGGATTATTTTATTTAGTATTTCTACAGTTGTTTTACTCTGTTCATATACACGTTTTTGTTGTTTTACCACTTTACAATCCTGAAAATGTATTTTAAATTTTGGTTGCAGGGTTCTATGTCTTTTATCTTTTATATTGTCTTTTGTTTGGCGCATTATGGCCTTGTTGCCGATGCACATTAAACCCCAAACAACCAACCAAATATGTTGTTTTCCTTCTGAGTTACCCCCTGGGCAGCTGTTAGGAGACAGATTGAAGCCTCCCATCAATGCTATGTAGCATGTTCTTTAATATGCACTGGATATGGCTTTCCTGCATATAGGACCATGACTTAACTTCTCATTTGATTGTGGCAGCATTTCCAATCCCAAAGGTGTCCATTTCCTGACCGAAGCCAGTTTATCAATACCCTCTCCAACTCAAAAAAAGTGTTTAATTTATTTCTGAAAACAAACAATTATTTTAACTAAAACAAAAAAAAAATTGTATCCCCCCCCCTTATGCTAAAGTGTTTATCCAGGCGTGATCTAGAACTTACCAAAACTGAGAATTCCCATGTTATGTCAATGGAAATCTAACTTCGAAGCTCTATAATTTCTAAAATATGCATTTAATGGAAAAATGTAACTGATGATAAATTAAAGGTCATAAATATATTTAAATCTCAATTTTCAACAATATTTGTTCAGTATTTAAAGAGGCATTGAAGCTGGAATATTTAACAATAAATTATTTTCATAAATATCATTAATGATTGCCTAATATTGAAATGTTCATTTTGCAAATTTTTAAAATGCATATTTTATTAAATGGTTTGAAACAATACTTTCTATGAAAGTTTTAATTAATTTCTGAGGTAAATTCTTCTGGTACATGTTTAACCTTTCAAACTCTAAATTATTGTCTCAAAGAGTTCATTTGAAAAATCTACAGATCTACAGATGTAGAAAGTAAAAAAAAAACGTCTAACACTGCGATGAATTGAAGCTGCAATGAACTGATGTTGTGATAAATTGATGTGCAATGAATTGACCACTATGAATTGATGCGACACTGTGGAAGATGACCCTCAAAGTGGCTGACTGAAAACTACCTACAATCCAGAATTCGTAGACAAATCGTGCAATTTACTTGCAGAATATTGATGATTACACTCAGAATGATGACAAGTAAACTAAATGTGAATAAGGAATTGACAAAGTCCATAATTACCACAGATTTGGGTAGGAGAAATTCACTCCAGTTCATGCAGTGATCAATATAATGATCAATGTAAATATATTCTGGCCAAAAAAAGGTGGTTGTGTTCAATCACCCTCCCATTTCCTTTATTTGCTTTGTTAGATGATATTCAGAAGAATATCAATACAGCAGATGAGTTTTTCCAGTCTTTCCAAAGTTCATATGAGTGCTGTAATTAGTGTATTTGGTTCCTTGGGGACTATTATGAGGGAAACAGTTAATAAATATTTTGCAATATTCATCATTGTTTTTATTTTATTTCAGTCTCATTACATTTTTGCTCAACTGTGTATAGGTACTTACTTTTTATAAAGTGTATTAAAATACTATTTTCAGTTTTCTTTATTTTTCTGTTAATATAATTGGTTTATACAATTTATCCTTATTTTTAGTGCCTTTTAAGTGCCAAAGGATCATTTACTCATTTAGTTCCCTAATCTCAAAATCACATTTCTTTCTTGTTCTTATGAAACACTCTGTTAAAAAATACAAATTGCCAGGTGTAATTTTAGTTTATTTAATATTATTAAAAATATATTTTAAAGGTTTCACAGGAAATTGAAAAGTGCAATGGAAAGTTCTAGCACTCTAATGGTCCTTACAGTTTACGCATAATTTAACAATAAATTCCCTCTATTAGCTGACATAAATATGATTTTTTTTTAAAAATTTATACCTTCTGAAACTATTACAAAAGAAGAACATTTAATTCTGAGGAATGATATAATAAATTTTCATAAATAATAGCTATGTATAAATTGGAAAGGATATTGTGTACTGTTATCCTGAGATAATGTATCAAACTGGCTAGTTTTAGCAGCTAATGTCTAACTACACTTTCAGGAAATATGGAGGATGGACGGACAGACTACTAGACAATTTGTTCTACCAATTTGCAATTGCTTTTTATTTTTTCACCTTACTAAAGAGTGATGAGCTTCATAGCTTTCAGTGGTCTCATTGGTTTTTTGTGTATTGGTTTCAGATATAAATATAGAGAATAATGCACAATTTTCAGTAAATATCCAGAGAACTGAATTCAATACTCTATGATAACAACACTGATCAAAAGGTCATTGCGGTGCCTAAATCTTTTTTTTTTGTGAGATTATTGTCAACTTTACTCCATTTTATTTAATATTCTGAGAAAAGCCAGTTGTGCTTGTTTCTGATAAGCATATTTTCACTTATGCATTTAAAGAGATTAATCAAGCATAATGATGGGAAATAGCAGTAAAATCATTAAAAACATTCGTTTGTCATTGAAATAATTTAATCTGATGATTTTTTTTTATTTAACATCATATCTCTTTAGAAACCACTTACACCTGCAGATAGAATGAACCATTGTAGGAGAAATATTCCTCCTTCGTGGAAGAACATATGCAACCAGCTTTAACAAGCACTTTTTTTTAATTCTAAAATAGCCTGTAGCCTCTGGTTCTGTATCAGGCAGAATTAACCAATTGTCATTGTGTGGAATGTCTTCATTCTTCAGTAAAGATTGAAAATGTTCGAAAGAATATAAATATCTGAGGTAATGAGTTTCCATCACTTCAAAAAAACTTGGGGCCATTATTGTGAACCATATCTAAAGGAAGAGTGAATGCAGGGATCTTGTCCATAGTAGCAATTAGTGATGAAATCAAGATATTCTAGAATTTCCTATCTAAAATCTGTAAAGTATATAGGAATATGACAAAAAAGTAATTCTACAATTAGCTAAGGAGGTTTAGTGAGAACATGTGAAGAGCAATCTCTTGAGGATAACGGTGAGCTGCATGGATACCAAATGAAAAATGTAAAAGAAAGAAAACCATGAACATCTGATTGTGAAAGGAAAAAAAAGTGCATGAAAACTGTACAGGGCAGTTATAAAAGTACTTGGTCTGTGAGGAAAATTGATTATTTTGGTACATTCAACTTCAAGTGAAATATTTACAGTTAGTGCACAAAAATATTTTTTCTTGTATCAATCCTTTATATTTTAGTGGTATGATTCATGGTGCAAAATCACATTGAACATTCTTCTTTATTAAAAAATGCCTATATTTGGTTGTATAATTTTATTAAGTTATGGGTAAAGCTTTCTGAAGAATACTTACGTGAATAAAAATAAAAATGCATGTTTCTTTTATTTTGATCATGTGTTGTTGATTGAGGCCTAATTTTTTTCTCTGATTAATTTTTTATGAGTCAAAATACTAGTTTTATTGTTCTGGCATTAATGTTACATGAAACAAAATCTTAGCATTTAATCTCAGAGAACAGAAAAAAAAAAAAAAAATCTAACTTCAAATTATAAACCATATATATTTACCCCTTGAGAGATCTTTGTTTTACACTTGCTGGTGTATTTTGCTTAAACATGAAATGTATTTGGAAATGAAGGAAAATGTTTATCCCATATGTACACAAAGTAAGCAATTTCTAGTTGCAGTGACCAGAAAAGACACAAATATTTCATTTGCACCTAAATATTCAATAATTTGTCTTTTCATTTACATCTGATGAAGCATGCCACCTTCTGATGTCACTCTATGAAATGCACAGCACATTCAGTGCTTCTGAACTTATGACTTCTGGCATGTTCAGCTGTCACCTGCATACTTTCCATCTACTATTGTAGTTTTTTTGTCATCTACAGTGCTTACATCTTCTCTATAATAGCCCTGTATTCTACTAAATGCAAATTCCCCTGGTAAAATATACTACTAGAGAAACAGCAAACCTCAGTGGATGAGCAGAGGCTTAAAATATAGAATGGTGAGTGTTTTCTACAATGTGCTTTCTTGGTTACACTACCATTGGACATTTTAACATCTATTGATGATAAACATTTACATTTATAATAATAACTTCTGTTAAGTTGGCCATGCACGATTGGGCTTGGAGCCAAGATGGGCCCCGTCAGTGGTCCAAGCCTGAGTGTGTATGGGGAGTGCAGTTCAAAGGTCAAGCCGTGTCAAGCCGCAACAGTCCAAGCATGAAGTGTAAATTCTGCCCATCGGTCCTCTTTTCTTTTTTGCACAGCCTGAAGTTAGAATAACGTGTGTGGGGTAGCTTGCCTGACCCTAGTGCTGCGCGCATGTGCTCTCACTTCCACTCACCATGTTTGCTACTAATACAAAGCTGTGTACTAACAAGTGATTGTTTGGCACTATCGAATTTGAACATGTCAAATCAAATATACTGGTCCAGAATTTACTACTAAATTCTTCAGTTTGTATTGTTCTTTTTCTCGTTATTAAAAATAAAATTAATTGATTACATGAATGAATTTAAAAAGGAACAAACATATCAGGAACTTGTGTCCTTGTCGAAACAGTTAGCACTGACACAAATATCATTCCAAAGCTCTTTTTGAAAAGAAGTAATAAGAAGAACTGTCACATCAACAGATGATGCATATGTGATAAATTGTGGCATTATTTTCAAAATATTGCATAATAAAATAAACAGCTCTAAAGTATTTACCTGTGTATAACATATTTTCAAGGTATAACTGATATGAAATTTTTTTTACACGAATGTGGAAAATTAGTACCCACATTTTTGAATGTGCATATTTTAGTGTTTTATCGTGATATAAAATAAATCAGCCAACAATTCATACTTTTAAAATAAACATATATACTGTCCTACCAAAATGTTGGAGAATTATTTGTCATATCATGAAATCTAACTTTGAAGTTCTATAATTTCTAAAATATGCATTTAATGGGAAAATGTGACTGAAGATAAATTAAAGAGCATAATCAAATCTATTTAAAGCTCAATTATCAAAAATATTCAATAAGCATTTAAAGAATTATGGAAACTGGAATATTTACCAATAAATAATCTTGTTTTGTAAAAATTGCTATTTTGAAATAATCATTCATGATTCTCTAATATTGAAATTGTCATTAAGGAAATTTGTAAAGTGTATGTTTACTTTATTAAATGGTTTAAAACAGTCCTTATTATTAAAATTTTAATTTCAGTGGTAAATCATATGATGCAATACTGTGGTGAAATATCACTTGACCGCTTACTGTGTTTATGATACATTACTGTAGTGAAATATCCCCTTGATTACTTCTTTAAATTCTCTAATATTTTGGTGGGTCAGTGTACTAGTTATATTTTAGCAAGGGGTCATTAACAACGACTGCTACAAAATTTAGCCACCACCATTCCATCTTGCCATGATAATTTTCCGTGCCCATTGAAATATTCGACATATCTCTGTCGACATTTTCCAGCCTTGTCAGCAACAGTTTAATGAATACCTACTTCTAAATCATTGAAAGCATTGATGGGCTCATCATTTTTCCAGTCTTCGTGTGTTACATTTCTGGTTTCTGTATCCTCTTGATCCAATAAAATTGCAGGTGAATAGGTCAACTTACAATTTCTTCTTGAATTATTATGCAACATGCAGCAGATTGTTACTTATGGAATCTACTTTTTCAGGATTTAAATTAATTGCTATATGTAACACTCAGAATCTATTATCCATTGTGCCAAGTGCATTTTCTATAACGGTTCATGGACACGATAGACTGTAATTGAATATCTTTTTTTATATGATTCATTGTCTACGTTAGATATTTCTTTCAACGGAAAATGTTTAATAAGATGTTCATCTAAGACGTAGGTAAATTTAGCTTCGTCAGTGTTGAATAGAAATGAGGGTTTTAAATAATTCCACCAGCAGATAATATTTACGAAATAGCTCTTATGATCATCTGGGGAGTTCTCTTTTAGTTCTCTTAACAAAACCATTTAAATAAATTGGCCCCTCTTTTAAAGCTGCGATTTTCTCCACGCTTTTCTTTTTTTCCGTTTTTGGATCTCCATTTTGCAAAGCAGTTATTAAAACAGCCGCTTTTGTCATATTGAATTATCATTCATAAAGATGGCACCAGTTTTATGAATGCAGTGAAAAAATATTATATAAGCAAAACTCAGATGGACTCGTGCAGAAGCTAACTGTTGCTCAAAGGTAAGCCGACAATAGACATATTCCCTAAGAGCCACTAACCTTGGACTGATGGCTGAAAGCCGACCATGTATGGGCAAGTTCAGGGCATGCTTGGTGCAACAGCTGTCAATCGCGGGCTAGTGTGGTCAGCTTAAAATACCAATATTTTTCAAGTTTAATTATTGATATAGCACTTCTTATTAGAAACATTTTCGGGTATGTATTGAATACATCTGTATGTGCTGTAATATTAGTCTTTTATATATTTTATGCAGATTCCATCAAAATGCATTGAAAGAGTAAAAGTAAAAATAAGTTGAAATAGTTATTGCAGGATCCAGTTTAATTTAGTTATTTTATCTCTAAGTTACCAGGAAAAATGGCTGAGTTAAATATAAAGGTAAATAACGGATAAAGGCTTTATTGAACATGTAAAATAAGTTAAAGATTTCAAAATTTAATATGTGGGTTATTAACTAAAAAAACTACACATCATCTCTGGTGACTATGGGATGCAGTTTACAAAGAGAATTAAGTTTTTCATTTTTCAACCAATTTAATGGACGATCAAAAAAATGCTAATAATGTTATTTTTTAGCACCTATTAAACACGAAAAGAATTTTTGTCTCTTAAAAATGTAAAAATTTTGTTTCCCTATCCCTCCTGGTTTATGAGGGTAAATTGTTGCTGTTGGTGTAAACCTTTTGACCCTCACACTTGACTACCAATATTTCAGATTTCTAGCATAAAATGAATCATATGCAATATTAGTTAAAAGCTTGCTCTTTTTCCACTTTTACTCCATTAAAGAGCAATATTAAAACTATTTGGAAATTAAAAAATAATAGGAATCATAATACACTGCTCACAAAAATTAGGGGATATTTCAAAATGAATATGAAGCGATGAAATATTCCCCAATTTTTGTGAGCAATATATTTTGTCAATATATATGCAACCCTCCAAATAGTTTTTCTTGAAACACAAAAATGTTGAGTACAATTGACTACACACAGACAGACAGACAACAAATAATAGTTCATTTTTGTAAATGAGCCTAAAAATTAAGTTGCTGGAGCATGAACATTATTCTTCCAAAAAGAAACACAGCCATTTATTATTGTATAGTAAAAAAATTACCTCTGAACAACTGCTTGCCACAGATGTATGAGGAGTAGTCTTAATATATACACCACAGAAAAAAAATTTGAGGAAGACAAAACTTCAATAGAGATGCCATGTCTTATCTGGAGCTTGAACCCGGGTCCCTTTGCACCATTAACTAAGCACAATAACCACTTGGCCACCACATTTTAAAACTTTTAGCTGATTTTAGAACATGAAACATGCACATTTACATTTCTGTGGATTGCTGCCAACCCAAAGAGACTTTGCAAAATCCAAGGAATGCAATATTTACCTGAATATAAGGGGTTTTTTTTTTTTGTTTGACTTAAAATTTAAAAATGTGGGGTAATCTTGAATTACTATATTATGATATTTATGACAGATCAAATTTGTATAGGACAATATTTTTCTTGAAGTGATTAAGATGTTAGGAAGTCAATAATGTTGAAAGACAGAAAAGCTATAGCCGGAAAGTGTTGAAACAAAGTTAAATAAGTTATAAAATTGGTCCCAAAAGCCACTGAAAAATGCAGAATTATTTCATATTCATGGTTCTTTTTGTGTTTGGGTAACTATAGCATGTTCCCAAATTGTGTCCTTTCCATGCCCTATCACAAAAAAGCAAAAAAAAAAAATTGCATAGCAAAATCCCCAAATCTGATACTCAAGCACAACAAAGGATCAGTAAATATTTTTTATAACTTTCATACCTATCATATAAATTAACTTTGCACATGAATCTGTTTTAAAGCTATGTTTTTTTGCTGAGCAGACTGAATTTTTTTAGTATGAAAGAAACTGAAGCAACTTAGCTTGTTTTAAGTATGCTTTATATTTAAATCTTTTAGTCATTATTTCACCTTTGAAAGAAATCCAAGCTAGTCTTGCATTTGTTTTAACATAACTTTAATTAGCAGACATTTACTTATATATGAACATAAAGAAAATAATTTGCAGATGTTCAGAATATAACACAAATATCTCCTGTCAGACCTCTGTGGCAAGCAGCTGCTTGAGGGGGTATTTATTTTTATTAAAAAACACTAAAAACAAATTATGACACTAAATATGAAATAATTATATTCCTGTATTACTTGTTAATGCTTTTAATTACTAAACTTGTAATGGAAGAAAAATAATGTTCTTTCAGCTTAAAAACAAATCAAATAGCCAAGAATCAAAAACAGAGTTTACCGATTCCTCTGTGGTATAGACAATAGCATTCTTTTATACCTAATAATCAATTGATTATCATTCTCCAATACATTTTTTTCATGTACTTTCTCATATATGTTTATAAAGTTATAATGATAACTTCTAACTCTGTGCAGAGTTAATTATAACATTTGACTTTATTCTATGTGCATTAAATAATAAAGGTCTTAAATTAGTATAAACTGTAATTTTTTTGTTATTATAGAGATAAGTATATCAATCTGAAGAGGAACAGCAAAATTTCTAATCAAAATAAACAGAGTCTAAAAGAAACACCTGTTTCTAGACTTCAAGTTGAAGAAGTAAGATCAACCTCGAGTGTTTTTAAAAGTTGAAAAAGTTGTATATATATCTTGTATATGTGTGAATTTTAAAAAATTATGATCAATTAGGATGGAAGACTATTTGACTGTAGTTATTGTAGGCTGTAATTTATTTCATTTATATGATATTGTGGAAAAGATTATTTTGAGTAATAATCAGCTAAAGAGTCTTTTCCACATTTGTGTACAGATGCAGGGTTGACTTGAGCTATATTCTGAGCTTTCTAGATGTGAAGGGTGAATCATTTTTTACTTTAAATGGTTATTTGAACTTTTTTCCACTGTTCATAATTTGCTCATTTCAATGTAGAAATTTTTTGTTGCCAAAATTTTAAATTAGTTTTAAGAAGTTTTAGTCTTTATTTCTATATATTAATAATTTTACATACATACAAAACCTTCAAGCAACTATAGCATATTGGAACCCAAATAGACTGCATATTTGTTCATCATCACATCTTTTTTCAGCATAAGCTGCCACATTAGGCTATTTAAGTGTAAATCTAATAAGATCATGTTTGACATTGTTAAACAACTTTATTAGTGACCACCACTCAGGATTGGTCCAACAGGTGAGGCTGTGAAGCAACCATCACAGGATGCCATTTTTGAGAGGTACTAAAATTCGAGATAAAGTACTGTTAAAATTTTAGTTGCATTATTAACACTATCATTAAAAACAATACAGTAGCTCAGAAAATCTTTTCATTTAATCATTAAATGCAACATGAAACTTTTTTTTTTCTGGTAGTGCCATCCTTCCTGTTGTTTTACAAGAAAAAAAAAACAACAACAATATTTAGAAGGTCTTAATGAATAAATAATATCCACAGAGTTACCTGTTGAATTTAATGCTAATGACTCAATAAATAGTTTTGTGGAAAAAAGTTCCTGAAGTGACTTATTTATTTTTTTAAATCTTGCTCAGTGCAACATTAAAAGAAATAGTTGCTTTTTCTAATCATAAATGATGCCAAGCTCAGGTGCAGAACTCACGGAAAGATTGATAAGTCATACTAGTTGAAAAAAGACTGAGTCGATATTAGTTTAGTGGTATTAGAACACTCTGGCATGTATCTAGAGAAACATGGGTTCGAATCCCACATGCCAGTGAAACTTTTTATTACAAAACTATTTATTGATTTGGAAAATTTTTAGAAAATTGGCTTACAGTCCTAAATAGATAGTAATATTTTCCTGATATTATATAAAGTACTTGAAATTAGGAATGGACAAGGAAATACTTCTAAACCACTTCAGAGACATTCCTGTTGCACTATTTGATGAAGAAGGTGATGATAGAGATGGAAACAAGTAAAAATCAAACCTGAAAAACAGCTTCAATTTTCTCCCAAAAAGTGATTCCAACAGACGATCTAAATTAGATTTGTCTTCAAGATTTAGTAAATATCTTTTTGAACACAGCAATTGTGTTCCAAATTCTATTAACACTACCAATAACTGTCAAGAGTGGTGAAAAACGTTTTGAAAATTGAAACTTAAAATAAAACTATTGAAACTTAAAATAAAACTCTTGAAACTTAAAAAAATACTATTTAAGAACTACCATGAGTCAAAACAGACTGCTAGATTTAGCAATGCTGAAAATCAAAAATCATACTGAAAATTCCCTAGATTATTCTGATGCTATCAATACATTTCTTCACTTAAAATCTTGCTGAATATGTCTTTCAAAATTGGGATTATTATATGCTGCCTTCCCATGGTCGAGTGGTTAGCATGCATGGCTACTAATCTAAGGGACCTAGGTTCGAGCCCCGGGTAAGGCATGGATGTTCATGTTGTTTTTCTGCTGAGGTTCTTGCCATCCTCATAGACCTTCTGCTACGGCATATAAATTGACAGTTTCCTTTCAGACCTCCGTGGCAAGCAGCTGTTTGATGGGATTTTAATTTCAATATTTTTTTTTATTTTTAATTTTTATACAATTTTTCTCTAATTTATTTTTGAATATGGCAAATAAAATTAACACTTTAGTCTAAATAAGATATTTTCCTTATATAGATTGAAAGCACCTGATTATTTTATTATTGAATGATAATTTATTAAAATTATGTATTTAAAAATTCTTTACACAGGGTTATTATAAAAGCCATATTTAAAGTGCTTATTTCAAGAAAATTATAATTTTTGCTTTGTGTTCAACACACTTTGATATGGGTGCCATTGGTGGTGTGATATCAACTTTCATCCATGCTTGACTGAGCATGTCTAGTGTAATAGTTGCAACAGTGAACAGTTGCATAATATTTTCCTTTGAATGCTGTAAAGTACAAATTGTTTTTTGAATAAATAAGAGTTTGATTACATCTCCTAAAAAGAAGTCCAATGGTATCAACTCGGTACTTCTCAGGGGTATCAGTCCACCTATAATAATCTAGCAATTTGGAAATTTGGCATTTAAGACAATACATATGACACTATGACATCATGTGATACAAATTCCATGCCACAGTTTTTTATAATGGGGATATCAGGGGGAAAACAGAGGTACATACTTCACAATTACTTCCAAAATCTTCCTTTTTTAAAAATAGTAGTTTTTTGTTAATTTTCAGGAGATTTTCAAAACTTTAAGGAAAAATTTGTGTTGATAATAGTTAAAATTAAAATTGTGAACTTAAATAAGGTGCTTGCTTCAATACAGAGTAACTTTAACAAACAAATCGGTAATACTGTATAGCACTTCTAAAATATGGCAATCAGATGGCTTTATCAATTATTTATATTGTAGTTTAATAAAATATGCATCAAATGAAGGAAAAAACATTTTTTAAGTTTGAATTATGTATTTCTTTAAAGATATATGTAAGAAAATTTTCAAATGGCAATTTCTATTTTAGATTTTTTTTGTTGTGCAAAAGATATCAATGTTTTCTTGGGCCTCTAATTTTGAATTCTGTCAAAGTCTTATGTTCAATGGGGACCTTGAAAGGACTAAAGGCTGAAGCTACCCATGCTGGGAGAAACTTCAGGCACCAACCTTTTCAAGAACCATAATCAAAATAAAAACTGACCTGCCAGAAACACATTATTACATGATAGGATTGGTGATGCACAACCAGCTAAAGTAAGGATTCAGGTACCTGCAATGGCCTCTGATCAAGATTATCCACCAGCTGATATAAGATATCTTTCACTTAGGGCTGGCAGCCCACAGGCAAACAGAAAATGCAGCAGCAGATTTTCCCTCAACAGAGGTCCACCAGTGAAACAAGTCCAGGGTCCATAATCAAGCTCAAAGCCATAAACCAGTCCAGTAACCATTTAG
Organism: Ryuthela nishihirai; assembly: GCA_038380435.1. NCBI lineage: Eukaryota > Metazoa > Arthropoda > Arachnida > Araneae > Heptathelidae > Ryuthela > Ryuthela nishihirai. The sequence goes on along the minus strand of JAWZYU010000107.1, from coordinate 821,899 downwards.
CACTTTTGGCAAATGATGTTGATGAGATGAACTCTTTCATTCGAGCTGTTGATGAGACTGGTAGGTAGAGCAGGTTTGGTTATAAACAGAGATAAAACTAAAGTGATGAAAATTGGTCAGGCTGGCTGTGATTCAATTAATCTGAATGGTTGCAGTCTTGAGCAGTTGTCACAGTTTAATTATCTTGGGGCTATGTAACAGATACTGGTAATGTGTGACGAGATTAACAGATGGATAGGGATTGTTGCTGGGACTTTTAAGAATCTATGGAGAGTGTGGAGAAATAGGCATATACACCTAAAGACTAAAATTAGACTGTATAATGAGGTCCTGCCATACTAACAGACCTTGTACTATGGCATATAAACTGATAGGCTGCTGTCAGACCTCTGTGGCAAGCAGCTGCTTGAGGGTGTATTTGTTTTATTATTTATAATGATTTGGTTCTTTCTAGGGTTAGTTATGGTATTGAAACTTGGATGTTTTGCAAACAAGATGACAGGAAACTAGATGCTTAAGCAGTATCTTGGGCATTAGGTGGTTCAGCTTTGTAACTAATGACGAGGTTAGGCAAAGGAGTCGGCAACCTCCTTTAAGCAGCATATTGTGCAGAGAGAGACTCCATTGGTTTGGCCCTGTTGCCCATATGGATAATTATAGATTGGTGAATAGGGTTATGAACAGTGTGCCTAAAGGTCTCAGAAAGTGGGGGGGGAGACCTAGGATGCAGTGGGCAGACAATGTCAAACAGAACCTTGTTAGAATTGGTGTGAAGTGGCCAGATGCAACAGGATGACCAGAAGTGGCCAGATGCAACAGATGCAACAGATGGAGCTCAAGACAGATATGCTTGGAGAACTAATTGCATGGTCTGGTTGGGCCTCCGTAGCCCATGGCTGCTTGAGGATGATGATGATGCAATGATGTCACTGGCAGTGAAGTTTTCTGCTCTCTGTAATTCCACAGGTACTTGACTGACTGGTCCCACCTGGGCCTTCCTATGTAGGGTTTATAAATCAGGCTCCTATCTGTGGTGTATCGGGATTAAGTTCACCTCAAGTGTCCAAAAACTCAGGGAGTGCTGCTGTTGCCTGTACCTTACGAATAATGTTATTGATTGGAAAAATTGTGATAGACATGTTTTGTACCCAAATTTTATGTAAGGGCTTAATTTTATGGGGTCGAAACCCTTATAGAGTATTAAGTTAGGATGAGGTGAAACTGTTGACAAAGTTTGGTCCTAGCTCTCATCTTTTGTGGGGAATTATCAAACAGACCTACACACAAACTCTCTAAAATATATAATAGATTACAAAAAGTTTCCTTCATTTTATAAAAATTCATAATATTGCATGTGAAGTAATGTAATATCTTTCTATTAATAGCTAATATAAAATTAGCATTGTTAAAATTATTTTAATTATTATTTATTAAATAGCATTATTTGATATTTTATATGAAAATATCTGCAATTTTGCTTTTTAGGCAATGATAGAAGTCCAGTTGCAAGCATTTGTAAACTTCAAGTTGCTGAATACTGTGAAACAGTTAGCAAGCTTGATAGCTTCATTCACTAAAGCTATTGCTATTACACCCTTTAAGTAAGTTTTATCATTTGTTCTGCATTACTGACCATATTATTAGGAATGTCTGTATAGTATTAAATAGGATCACCGTGCCATTATGATCGAAAGCACTGATTCCACAAATGGTAAAGAAACACTGCTATGGTAGGTGCAATTATGTTCATGAAGAGCTTTCAGTAGCTCTGGCTCAGTGAACAGAGAAGGTTTTATGTGCTGGAGAGCACTTTGAGCTCATCCGGAAGACACTTGAAAATCCAGTGATTGAATGTGTTATGGAAATATAGTAACCTCAGAGTCATGCTCTTCAAAGCAATCTGGCATAATCCATTATCTTGTGTGCAGCCCAAATCAATTGAGAGCATAGGGACTATGGGTCAAGCTCATTGAGACCTTAGGAGGACTCTGACCATTGTTCTTTGCATCAATACAACATTCTTATTTTAAGTTGCATTCATAAATGAAAAATCTGAACATGAAGAAATGAAAAACTCATCTGTAATAAATGTGAAAATTGCACTGAGTTCCTACTGCTTTTATATCCTTATTAGAAAACAATTAGTTTTATAAGAAATATTTGAAAAGTCAAAACCACATGGATTAAAATTTTTTTATATGTATGAGTGAAATCTTTTTTAACTTCATGCTGAATTTCAGTTTCATGAGACAAAAAAATTCGAATATTATTTCAATTATTGGTACAGACTTAAATTTTTAACATAACTTGAGGGACACTTGTATGGAAGATTTGGGATTTAGCAGGGAATTATTTGGGAAGTTACAGAAGGTAAAAAAAAATTAAATATGAAACAGATTTATAGTTAAAAGTCTTTGTGCCACCTGATAAAATTTAGCTGCCATTTGTGTGGCAAACAAATGCTTAGCTGTGGAAAACATTGGCACCCAGTCTTAGAAAATAATTATTTCCACTTCGGCATCAAACTCTACAGGCGGGACTCAGGGGCACCCATGGGCTCACCCCTCTCCAGCTCCTGCCCAAGATTTTCCTTCAAGACCTTGCAATAAAATTATTCAACTTGGCAGCAGTTTTACCCATCTCTGGTGTCATTATGTTGACAATATGTTTTAAATTTGAAATGGCAGCAATGAGCTGTTAAACTGCCTCATTAATAGAGCCAACAGTATCTCTCCTATAATATATTTCACGAAGGAAGAAAATAGCAATGTTAACCCCTGTGTAGTTGTTTTTATCCAAAAAGGTGATGCAGGAGCCTTGATGATGCCAGTATACTGAAAGCTTACCTATGTACCCTCCATTTTATGTACAGACTCGTGCACCCTATGGGTGAAAAAAATTTCATCCTTCCATTCTCTAATCCATAGGGCCTTTACTATATCATCAAATGAATATTTGCTTAAAAAGGAAATGCATCCTATAGTCCACCCAAAAACAAAAGAAAGGTTAATTAATAAGTGTAGAAATGATAATAAAACAGATTCAGCTCTTCTCCAAATCATTGACTCTTAGCAGACAACCTTTGCCATATCCATATCTTAAGTCCCTATCCTGTGCGAATCAGTACACAGATTACTCAGAGTTCAAAAAATCAATATTGTTTTCAGTTCAGCTTCAAATCAGAAGAAAATTATAAAAAGGGACAGACAAATTTAGCCACCTTCAAAAATTGGGCATATACATATTTCTCCTACATTTGCTGGATAGTTCCATTGTTTATTGGAAAAACCATATGCTGTCTACAGGAGAGGTTCACGAAACATCAGACAGATGTCAACCAAAATAAACTAATGACTGTTGCTGCCAAGCTGACAATACAACATACAGCTACCACAGACTGGGACATGCTACACTGGTAGCATATGCATCCACTTACTACTGAACTACCTTCCACAAGGCTATTGAAATATGCCCCCACTGGGGCCAAAAAAGAAAATTTTATCCCCTCCTCATTTGGCTGTCTCTGATACATGTCCTTCAGATGATTCCGACGACATGGACACAGACTGCCCCATTTTTCCAAAACCTTTGCTGGCAATGGTTAAAATAAATCGAAAGTTGTCTGCTACTTCTTCTAAGACCTGAGATGGCCACACTCCTACAATGGAACTGTCGTAGATTCCAGAGGAATATTGACGACATCAAGATCCTCCTGAGGGCACATGAACCTATCTGTGTGTCTGCAGGAGACATACTTGTAGGCAGCCAACGATCCCACTATTCAGCACTTCTCTCTTGTTTGCCGAGACCGGGATGGAGATGGTCCAGCTCACGGGTGTGTCACCATCCTCATGAGCAACCATTCTCCATTCCAGGTCATACCCTTCACCACCAACTTAGAGGTGGTTGCCGTCTGCCTCTTTGTGGGATTTTCGTTGACTGTCTGTTCTATATACCACCTGGAAGCATCGTTTTCCGGGATGACCTTGATGACCTCATCTCACAGCTGCCATTCCCCTTCCTCATCATGGGGACTTCAACAGACACAGTTCACTCTGGAGCAGTGCTGACACAACAGGAAGGCGGTGTCCTGGATCCTTCTCTCTCCGTGTTAAACACCGGTGTTAGTACGTACTTTCACTCCCCAACCCACACATTCACTGCCATTGATCTCACTATCTGCTCCTCCTCGATTCTTCCACTCTCTATATGGGAAGTCGAGGACAATCCATATGGAAGTGATCACCTCCCCGTGATGTGCACCATCTCCTGTGGGGGGGCCTTGCATGCCTTCATGTGCATCCTGGTGGAGGCTTGATCAGGCTGACTGGACGAGTGGCTTCAAGCTCCTTTCTGGGCTAGATGACCACTCTGTCAGCCAGGAGCCAATCAATGTTGCAATGGCAGAGATGATGGACTGCATCGTCCATGTGGCTGCCTCTACTATTCTTCAGACCTTGACTGAGACCCAAAATCATGGTGGAATCTCTACTGCACCGCATAAGGCTCAGAACAAGGCTTGAGGAGTGTTTCAGAGATATCCGACATCCCCCAACCTTGAGACATTCAAACTTGCCAGGGCAAAAGCCCATTTCATCCGGTGCCAGAGCCAGAAGGAATCTTGGATCAAATATGTCTTCTATCACCTGCATGACCAGTTCTAAGGTCGTGTGGGATAAGGTCTAGAAGATGGGTGAGAAGTACATGTCCCACACATTATTCATTCTGGAGCATAATGGACAGGCAATTGCTGATCCACAAGCAATTGCAGAGTTGCATGCTATCAGCATTGCCTTGGACCACATAGCAGCTAAGCATCATCGTCGGTGTGTGCTTTACACCGACTTGCTTAGCTCGCTACAGGCTTTGATCTCGGTGAGGCATCAGCCTCACTCTGTTCTCTCCAAGATCCGCTAGCAGCTCCATCGTCTGGCAGCCACCACCACGATTCTCTTCTGTTGGGTGCCCGGTCATGTCGGAATCAGGGGCAATGACTTGGCAAATGCTGCTGCCAAGTCGGCCACACCCTTGTCCGACTCTCCACTGCCGGTTCCATATGTGGACTTCCAGCAGCGTTTTTCCACTGAGCTCCGGGCATTGTGGCAGAGATCTTGGTCTGAACAGGTTGCTAACAAGCTCTACGAGATCAAGCCCATTGTCAAACCGTAGCAGTCTTGTTTTCGCAGGAATCGCAAGGAGGAAGTTGTACTTGCTCGGCTCCACTTAGGTCATTCTTTTATAACTCATTCATTTCTTCTTAAGGCGGACGACTTTCATGTCTCGCTTTTAACTTTGAACGTCGACTCTATTTTAACTTTCACGATTTTAAGTCCGAGCCACTTACACTCGGACAACTTTTATCCGATGACTCACTTTTAACACTTGTCTTTGATTTTTTACATTTTACTGGGTATTTTACGCATTTATGAACCTTTTTTACTTTGTTAACTTGATTTTTACATTTGTTTCTGTTTTTTAATGGGTCCTATACACCCATTTTAATTGTCGATTTTTACACTTGTTACTTTTTGCCCTTTTTACTTATCTTTCTTGTGCTGGTTATGTTTCTGTGTCTTTTAAATTTGGTTGTGGGTTAAATGACTTTTATCAGTTTATATCTTTTTGTTTGGTGCAATATAGCCCTGTTGCTCTTGTGCCAAAAAACCCCAAACAACCAACCAACCACAAGCAATTACTGTCACTTGGGGGAGTTATTCTCCTCCATCTCTTCCTTGTGTTCTTACTCCCCCGAGTTTCTGGCCTGTAAGAGCAAGACTGAGCGCTCTCCATTGTCCTTCCATTCGAATTGCCCAGAGCCTTACAACAGGCCATTCACAGTGGAGGAGCTTTGCCTTTCTCTGTACTCTTCCCGTGCATCTGCTGTCAGGCCAGACAATGTCCATTATGCAATGATCCAACATCTCTCACCATCGAGTAAGGATCCGCTGCTCTGACTCTTCAATTGCATTTTCATCGAGGAGCAGTTTCCGGACTCCTGGTAGGAGGCTATCGTTTTGGTCTTCCCCAATCCAGGCGGGAGGGGGGTGGGGGTGGCTCAGTCAGTAGCGTGCCAGGCTCGTAATCTGTAGTTCCCAGGTTCGAGTCCCAGCTGGGTCAGCGCTGAGATTTATCTCCGCAAAATTTCCCCGCTCTGCCCACGGTCAGTAGGGGACACTGATGGGCTTGAAAAGGCCGCCGTCCGTCGGATGGGACGTTAAGCCGTGGCCCCATGTGCAGGAAAGCCATACCCTGTGCACGTTAAAGAACACGCTGGATGGCCTTGACGGGAGGCTATCATCTGTCTCCCAACAGCTGTTCCAGTGGGTCCCCTCCCCCAACCTTCTCTGAGCCTTCGGGGTCCACGTGACCTGGCCATTTAGCCCATGGTGTGCAAAAAAGTGCCGCTCAGAGGTAAAACAATCCAATCCAATCCCCAATCCAGGCAAAGATCCCAATATTCCTTCAAATTATCATCCAATTGCATTGATGAGCTGCATCTGCAAGGTGTTGGGAAGAATGGTAAATACCAGCTGGCCTGGTATTTGGAACAACATGGCCTTCTTTTCAATACCCATTGTGGCTTGCACAGGTCTACTTTAGACACCTGATCCACCTCAAATAGGTGATCAGGAATTCATTTTTACATCGAGAGCACCTGGTGTTCATTTTCTTCGACATCGAAAAAGTGTATGACATGGCGTGGTGCTTCTGCATTCTTCGTGACCTCCATGACTTCGGCTTGAGAGGTCACATGCTGATCTTCATTGCAAACTTTTTATCTTCTCATGGTTTTTGAGTTCGTGTTGCAAACACTGTCGCAGCCTTTCCCCCAAGAACAGGGGGTGCCACAAGGCTATGTCTGAGTGTTAAGCTTTTCGCTGTCAAGATAAATTTTATTGCATTGAAACTTCCTCTGACTGTAGGCAATGTCCTGTATGTTGACGACTTTAGCATCTTTTGCGCGTCATCCAGCATGAGGGTCTTGAACGACAACTTCAAACTGCCCAAACAATCTTTTGATTTGGATGATGGCCAATGAGCTTCATTTCTTCCCACAGAAGACCGCTTGCGTCACTTTTGCCACAAGCATAATCTTCATCTGGATCCCGAGCTGCAGCTCGGGGGTTGCATCTTTCCAGTTGTGGTGGAGACCAAGTTTTTTGGTCTCATCTTTGATCAGAAATTGACCTTCTTACCTCATATTCGACATCTCAGGTCCAAGTGCCTCAAGGTTCTCTCCTCCCTCTCTTGGGGGTGGACTGATGTTCATTGCTCTGCCTCTACCGTGCACTTGTCCGGTCGAAACTGGACTACGGATCCCAGGTGTACGATTCCACCCAGGATTCGGTGATGAAGGTGCTGGACCCCCTCCATCATCAGGCCAACCATGTTTGCATGGGGCCTTCTGCACTTCACCGGTCCAGAGTCTTTGCGTTGAGACCGACGAACCTTATCTATTCGCCTTCAGCAGTTGTCGCTGCAGTATGCAGCAAAATTGCAATACCTGCCAGGCCATCCCACTTAGGACTGCGTTTTCAGTCCCCGGTGGGAAATGTTATATCAGAATTGGCTGACCACCATTTGTCCTTTTGGTTTGCATGTCTGAGGTTACTTGCGAGACATTAACACCAGTCTCAATAGCATCGCACAGTTGACAGCTGCACTTCAACAGCGAGCCACTTCCACTGTGGCAGCTGCCGAAACAGTGAGCCACTTCCACTGTGACTCGCTGTTTTCCCTTCCTGTGATTTTTCCCTGTGCAGGATGGGGAAGACCTTTACACCTGACTGTGTGTATTGGCAACTCTTTCCCAGCCATCGTGCTGAGCATCCGGACTTCTTGCCTATCTTCACAGGTGGCTAGAAGTCCGGAACATCAGTGGGAACCGCCATGGTCTGCTGTGATCTAATCATTGCAGACCAGATCTCAGCAGTGTACCATCTTCACTGCAGAGTTTCATGCTACCAACCTTGCCTTGGACCACATAGCAGCTATGCATCATCATCAGTGTGTGCTTTACACTGACTCGCTTAGTTTGCTACAGGCTTTGATCTCGGTGAGGCATCAGCCTCACCTTGTTCGCTTCAAGATCCACCAGCAGCTCCATCGTCTGACAGCCACCACCATCATTCTCTTCTGTCGCATGCCTGGTATGTCGGGATCAGGGGCAACAACTTGGCAGATGCTGCTGCCAGATTTGCCACACCTCTATCCGACTATCTGCTGCTGGTTCCATACATGGACTTCTGGCAGCATTTTTCCATCGAGCTCCAGACACAGTGGCAGAGATCTTAGTCTGAACAGGTTGGTAACAAGCTTTTCGAGATCAAATCCATTGTCAAACCGTGGTAGTCTTGTTTTCACAGGAATCACAAGGAGGAAGTTGTGCTTGCTCGGCTCCACTTAGGTCATTCATTTATTACACACTTTTCTTTTTCGGGTGGATGACAAACCTAAGTGGGGGCGGGGGTGGCTCAGTCGGTAGCGCGCCAGGCTCGTAATCTGTAGTTTCCAGGTTCGAGTCCCAGCTGGGTCAGCGTTGAGATTTATCTCCGCAAAACTCCCCGCCCTGCCCACGGTCAGTAGGGGACACCGATGGGCTTGGAAAGGCCGCCGTCCGTCGGATGGGACGTTAAGCCGTGGCCCCGTGTGTGGGAGAGCCATACCCTGTGCACGTTAAAGAACACGCTGGATGGCCTTGACGGGAGGCTACCATCTGTCTCCCAACAGCTGTTCCAGTGGGTCCCCTCCCCCAACCTTCTCCGAGCCTTCGGGGTCCATGTGACCTGGCCATTTAGCCCATGGTGTGCAAAAAAGTGCCGCTCAGAGGTAAAACAACCCAAACAACAACCCAAACCTAAGTGTGAGTTTTGTGACATCATTTTAACCATTAAACATATTTTAATCACTTGTCCCGTTTTTTACCTTTGAGCATCATTTATATTTTACCTTCCATAATTTTACGGCTGAGCCTCTTACATTCGGCCATCTTTTATCTGATGACTCTTTTTTACCATCTGTCTTTGCCTTTTTATGTTTTACAGGTTCTTTTAGCAGACTTTGATTTTTTTGCTTTATCCTTTTTTTTTTTACTTTGATCATCCTGGGTCTTTTACACCCAGGTTTGTTTTATTTTTTTTGTACTTTTTTCTTTATTTCTTTACACTTTTACTGTTTTTGTGTTTATTTTAACTTTGGTTGTGGGTCAAACATCTTTTAGCTCTTTATATTTGTCTATGTTTGGTGCAATATAGCCCTCGTTGCTCTTGCACCATAAAACCTCAAACAAACAAAAAAACAAAAGCTATTGAAATAATGACTATCCACCTGCACCTGAGACATTGGAATCACCCTTCACAACATGTAGAAAGAAATTCCTAATAGCCCTAATGCCATCACATAGTGTCACTTCATTGTAGATGGAGCAATATCCTTGCGTCAAAAAGCTTTGGAGTTTGCTCCTAAAAACTTTTTAATATGCAAATAGTTTGAATAATAAACTTCAAAATTTTATTGCTTAACAACAGAGAACTTTAACTTGTTTTAATTATTTCTGTGTAAGAAGTTCTTTTTAGTTGTATTCAGAACTTTTCTTGATATTATAGAATTTTTATTATGTATTTGTGTAAATTTTCAGAAAAGAGAAACAGCAGCAGGGATTTTCATGGTATGCTGAAGCTGATAGCAGTTGTCCAGTGAAGATTGACAAAGATGGAAATGGATTGATAAATTTGTGGCAGCAGCAGATTCAACAATTTAATAATGTTAGCAAAGAGGTTGCACAAGCTATTGTTGCAAAATACCCATCTCCAATGCTACTCTTACAGGTTTTTTGCTTTAACATTTCTCTAATATTTAATTTGTACCTTTTTGAGTTTCAATTCTGAATATACTGACATTTCTGCCTTGCTATTATTTAAAAAAATTAGAATAACTTCCAAATGTTAAATTTAAAATTAAAGTACTCATTAAATAACAAATCTCAGTGTCATTTCAAAAGTATAAAAATAATTGATTTACTTTGATATTAGTGTAGAAAAATTGTTTTAATAGTTTCGTTTATAAGAACAAATGTTCTGGTCTTGTATCTGTCTGTGTCATTTGGTGCTTCATGATGTGTGAGACAATATGTTTATTATGTAATGAATAGTTGCACTGTGCTCACATTGCACTCTATGCACATGGTGATTGTTTGAAGGCTCAGTCTGAGCTCTCACATATCAATCATTTACTTTCAGAAGCGTCAATTGCATGGGAAGGGCCCTGCCTTCATCTCTAAGGCATATTCTGAACACTTTCACAGCATGCACTCCAACTCATTGCTGGTCATGCTATGATACGAGCTTGTGGGCATCCAGTATTTATCCACAACTCGGCTGGGTGTCATGTCCCCATTCACTGCTGAACTTTGATTATTTCCATATATCTGATGGTTGATTGCCTCCTGCAATTTACGTATCTCTACTTCCATTCCATCTTGGTGTTGCAATTTCCACTTTGAGCATTGTAATGAACTTGTCATATTTATTTTGTTCAAGCCTACTGCTACTGTTTATATTCAGCTTCAGTATATATACCTTCAGCTTCAGATATCAAAATATTTGATATCAAGTTTAGCTTTGTAAAAAAAAAAAATTGTGCAGATCAGGGATGTGCAGCCTAGGACTGAAGCAGATTTATCTGGCCTATTGAATCTAGGACTGAAGCAGCTCTATCTGGGCCTAATGTTATTCCAATTAAATTTCATGTGGTTGGAAATTGGTATTCAGTTTACAGCAATTTATTTTAATCTTGCAAAGAAACTGAAGGAGGGTACTGAATTTACTAAAATAAAAAAGTGACTCTGCAAAATGAGGACATCATGTAATAATAAATATTTTGCATAACTTTTTTCTAATATTTTTATACTACTTAATCAGTATATTTACCCTCAGTAATTGAAAAATAACCCACTAGTCTGAAAGGTTTGAGTACCCCTTATACAGATGTTTTGTTCTTAAAAATACTTTTAAGAAAAAATATGTACCAAATAGAATTTTCTTTCTTTCTTCAGGCATACAAAAAATGCAAATCTAATCGTGATGCAGAAAAGCTTCTACAAGATATTGAGGTATGTTTCAAACTGAATTGTACAATAAAATTTCTATTATAGTTAAAAATCATTACCATAGCTTATTTCTCATTTGTATGTGTAGGAAAAAATTTTATGAAGAAAGGTTTTCTGAAAATTGAAAAATTTCTCTCAATTACATTTTTTTTTATAAACTACCAAAAATAAATTATTTATAATGTTGGACCCATGACTCATTCTATGTGCTGTACATGTGAAAAAAGGTAATATGGTAAGCATTATGTTAGTTTTTGTTAAATTTAACCATTCCAATGTCCAGCTTGAAAAACTGGTTTACATCCAGAGTCCAAACTATTTTTTCACTGCTCGGCAAAAAAAAAGTTATCCTTAGAAATGTTTTGCCAAATAATTAATGAAAGGAATTATGACATGCTATATGTCAAATTAATCAGCATTCAATTCTGGATTTTCTGAAAATATACTTAAAAAGATGCTAGTTTTATTTTAATGGGGCTTTTTTAGAGTCATAGTAAAAGCATCTGACATTGCAAATAAAAATTTATCAAAAACAAAGGCAGAATAACGTAATGCATATGAATAGAAAGATTATTTATTTCTGAATAACAGAAAAATATATTTTTTCTTGAAACAAGAAAATTTCCATTTTTTTTCTCTTTCCTATGCTTTGAGAAAGGTGTAAAGGCTTAGGCAACTGTGCTGAGTTGCTATAACAAATCACTTTTAAATTAAAAAAAAAACAATCAACAGAAATAGGCCATGTAATATACCAAATTAAAAAGAACATAATTCTGAATTTTATGAAAAGGAAAAATTTGAATTTACAAGCATGTTAATTTTAATAACACTTTTTCACTGTGATATAGTGAAAAAATGGATCTGACTATGCAAATGAGATTTAATTTTGGAAAACCCGATACATAGAAATTAATTTAAAGGCAATTTCTTTCTGAATAATATAATATTTATGTGAAACATGATTTTTAGTTCTTTTTATATTTTTTTTCCAGTATGGTATATTTTTTGGTCTGTAAATGGTAGCTAGGTAGTCACTGGAAGGAAAGCTATGCACCAATCCCCTGTGATGATGCATAGAACCGGCCAGGCCTAGCACCTAATGCCCGACCCTGCCTTCTCGTGGTGCTGACCGTTAGTAACTTTCAAAAGAGATACTCTCTTGTGGAAGTGAACGGAAGGGAGGGCTGCCAGATTAGTGTGGCCTACTGATCTGGACAACTATGGCTACTTTTCTTTTTTTTTCTACCCTGCTGAGGAGTGGTCAACCACACAGGGTCCTGGTGCTGACCATATAAACCTACTGGACTGGACAGATATATGGCTCTGAGCTTGATTATGGATCCTGATTTTGCTGCACTGGTGAGCTTCTGTGGAGGGAAAAATCTTCCGCTGTGTTTTCTGTTTGTTTGTGGGTTGACATCCACAAGTGAATAGATTCACAGGATATGTTTATCAGCTGGTGGATAATCCTGAGCAGAAGTCATCGCAGGCACCTGAACTCTTTGCTTCTATTGGCATCGTCAAATTCTACATTGAAGGAAGTCTTCCAGTGTAGATGGCTTCAGCCTTTAGTAGTGGGGGAATGGGTCTTTGCCCCATGTCTGTGATTAGGGGGCTGTTTAATATTGTCGGCATTCCCTCTCTCAATAAACATAGTTTCTTTAAACATCCCACTAACCATTTTCTCTCCATAGGTAGTTGGAATGTGAGGACTCTGCACAGAGCTTTTTCTCTTGATGTCCTCACACAAGAATTCCACCATTATAATTTACATATTCTCGGCTTGCAAGAGACCAGATGGACAGATAAAGGTCAGATTCTTAAAAATAATCTTAAATTTCTCTTTTCAGGGAGGGATGACAATAAGCATCACCAAGGCGTGGGTTTGCTTCTCAGCAGACACGCTAGCGATGCTCTTCTAGGATATGAGTGCATTAATGAAAGGTTTCTTACAGCAAAATTTCAGACAAGCGTTAAAGACTTGAATGTTATCTGCTGTTATGCCCCCACTGAGGATGCCGATGAGGATGAGAAGGATAGGCTTTATGAACAACTTCAGGATATTTTGAATTCTGTCAAGAAAGGAGATATTACCCTTGTTCTTGGTGATTTCAATGCCAAAGTTGGTACTGACTCTGACCTTTGGGGAGGAGTAATAGGCCCTTTTGGTATTGGTAGCTGCAATGGCAATGGGCAACGTCTCCTACAGGTAAGTAAACTCAATGGATTCAGAATAACTAACACTTATTACAAACACCGCGACATACATAAGTACACATGGGTTTCACCTGATGGGCTGCATAAGAATATGATTGATTACATATTAATTAACAGCAAATGGGCTAGTTCTGTTAGGAATACCAGGGCATATAGGGGAGCTGAAATTGGATCTGACCATTACCTTGTTAAAAGTGTGTTGCAACTTAAACTTAAAAAGTGTTGTGCTAAGGTTAAAAAATTTACTTTTAATACTGAAGCTCTGAAAGATCCAGTTATAGCCAAAGCTTACCATGATAGGTTACTTAGTCATTATGACAGTCATGGTTTGCTTACTACTGAAGTTGAGGAAGAATGGGATCATTTTAAACAGGCGTTTTTGGACACTAACAGTACTCTTTTAGGAAAAAAGGAGCAGAAGAGGCAAAATTATCTGAGTGATAAGGCACTTGAGCTTATTTCGGAAAGAAAGAACTGCAGGAATGCCCTTAATCAATACCCTACTAGTCCTAATAGAAAGCATTACAGAGACCTTAATAAACTTGTAAAGGATCAGTTAGCTGCTGATAAGAATCTTTGGCTTGATGGTTTGGCTGACAAAGCCGAGGAAGCAGTTAGACAGCACAACAGCAGAGAGCTGTACCAGATAGTTAATGTTTTGTGTGGTAGAAAACGGACAGGCATACAAGATTGAAGGATAAACAAGGTAAGGTTATAGAAGGGGAGGATTCTGTCATGGCTAGGTGGGCTGAGCATTTCAGTGATGTTCTAAACAATGTAGTTAGTTCTACCCCCATTGTTTGCAATGATGATAGATGCATTGGTGGCTTTAATGTTGGCCCTATAACACAATCTGAAGTTATTTTGGTTGTTTCTAAACTTAAACTTCATAAATCCCCAGGGGTAGATGAAATTACTGCGGAAATGCTTAGAGCTGGGAATGTTTCGGTTACCACTTGGATGACTGAAATTCTGAATATCTTTTATGATAAAGGCATGGTTCCTAAGGATTTTACCAGAGCTATTGTTATCCCTATTTTCAAAAAAGGTGATCGCAGTTCTTGTGATAACTATTGGGGGTATCAGCCTACTCTCTGTTCCAGGTAAAGTTCTTTCCATGATTGTGCTTAATAGAATTAAGAATCTGGTTGACAGGCAATTGTGTGATGAGCAATGTGGATTCAGAAGAGGTAGGGGATGTGTGGATCGGATATTTTCACTTAGGCAGATTCTTGAGAAATGTTTCGAGTTTCAGAAACCTTTGGTTGCTAGCTTTGTTGATTTCAAAAAGGCTTTCGACTCTGTTGATCGTCATAATTTGTGGTTGATTGTGAAATCATATGGTATACCAGACAAGTTAGTTAACATTATGAAAGCTCTCTATAATAACACTGAGTCGTGTGTGAGAGTTGGTAAGGCTTGTAGCAATTGGTTTAGCATTACTTCTGGTGTTCGACAAGGGTGCATTTTGTCTCCTATTCTCTTTAGCTTGGTTATTGATTATGTTATGCGAAATTCACTTCAAGGGAAAGATTTTGGCCTTAAATGAACTGGAGATACGAAAATTTCTGATTTAGATTATGCTGATGATTTAGCCCTTTTGGCAAATGATATTGATGAGATGAACTCTTTCATTCGAGCTGTCAATGAGACTGGTAGTAGAGTAGGTTTGGTTATAAACAGAGATAAAAGTGATGAAAATTGGTCAGGCAGGCTGTGATTCAGTTAATCTGAATGGTTGCACTCTTGAGCAGGTGTCACAGTTTAATTATCTTGGGAGCTATGTAACAGATAATGGTGATGTGCGGCACGAGATTAACAGACAAATAGGGATTGCTGCCGGGACTTTTAAGAACCTATGGAGAGTGTGGAGAAATAGGCGTATACACCTAAAGACTAAAATTAGACTGTATAATAGTTTGGTTCTTTCTAGGGTTAGTTATGGTAGTGAAACTTGGACACTTTGTAAACAAGATAACAGGAAACTAGATGCTTTTGATTGCAGATGCTTACGCAGTATCTTGGGTATTAGGTGGTTCAACTTTGTAACTAATGATGAGGTTAGGCAAAGGAGTCGGCAACCTCCTTTAAGCAGCATATTGTGCAGAGAGAGACTCCGCTGGTTTGGCCATGTTGCCCGTATGAATAATTATAGATTGGCGAATAGGGTTATGAACAGTGTGCCTAAAGGCCTCAGAAAGAAGGGGAGGCGTAGGATGTGGTGGGCAGACAATGTCAAACAGGACCTTGTTAGAATTGGTGTGCAGTGGCCAGATGCAGTAGATGTAGCTCAGGATAGACTTGCTTGGAGAACTAAATTGCATGGTCTGGTTGGACCTCCGTAGCCTATGACTGCTTGAGGATGATGATGATGATGATGATGGTATATTTTAACCCTTCCTAGGTCACCATCAGATATAGATGTTAACAGAATCTGAAATGATTGTTCAGAGACATAACAAGCATTTTTTGTACAACACTTAAAGCTTCGATTTTTTTCTTTTAAATTGCTGTTTGAAAATTTTCTTACTTATATCATTTAAAAATACATAGCTTCAAAAATAATATTTTCCTTTTTTATTTGATGCATATTTTATTAAACTACAATATAAATAATTTGATAAAGCCATCTGATTGCCATATTTTAAAAGCGCTATATGGTATTGCAGATTTGTTTATTTACTCTGTATTGAAGTAATCACCTGATTTAAGTTCACAAGGTTGATTTTAACTATTATCAACAAATTTTCCATTAAAGTTTTGAAATTCAGAAAATTAACAAAAAACTGCTAATTTTAAAAACAACAATTTTGGAAGTAATTATGAAGTATTTTTTTTTTCGTTTTACACTTATTTCTGCCTTAACTCTTTCACTACTATACCAGCCCAAAATGGACGAGATTTTAAAAGGACTCGCCTAACCAATGCTATTTTTTCCTCTTTACTACCTCTTGCCTGCAGCTTCGACCATTATGGGCCAGTATGGTAATGAAAAGGTTAAGACTATTTCAGTATTCCTAGAATTACAACTGGTTTCCATAAATTAAGGAAAATCCCTATGTTAAGTCAATGGGAAGCTAATGTCAAAGCTCTCTAACTTCTAAAATAAGCTTTTTGGTTTTGAAAAATGTAATTGCAGATAAAGATCTCAATCAAATAAATCAATATCTCGATTTTTCAACAATATTCATTCAGTATTTAATGACTTATGGAAGTTTAAATATTTAGCGATAACAATGACAGCCAGAAAAATTGATTTAAGAAGTTAATTAAAACTTAGTAATAAGTATTGTATCAAAGCATTTAATAAAAGAAGTTTGTATTTTAGAACTTTGTGTAAAGAATTCTTTCACTATTCTTCAGTTTTGTATAAGTTTCTTAAGACTGGCATTCATCATCATCATCCTCAAGCAGCCATGGTCTACGGAGGTCCAACCAGACCGTGCAGTTTAATTATCCAAGCATATCTGTCCAGCAACATTTGCTGCATCCGGTCACTGCACACCAATTCTAACAAGGTCCTGTTTGACATTGTCTGCTCACCACATCCTATGTCTTCCCCTCTTTCTCAGGCGTTAGGCATACGGTTCATAACCCTATTTGTCAATCTATGATTATCCATACGGGCAACATGGCCAAACCAGCAGAGTCTCTCTCTGCACAATATGCTGCTTAAAGGAGGTTGCAGACTCCTTTGCATAACCTCATCATTAGTTACAAAGTTAAACCACCTAATACCCAAGATACTGCATAAGCATCTGGAATCAAAAGCATCTAGTTTCCTGTTATCTTGTTTGCAAAGTGTCCAAGTTTCACTACCATAACTAACACTAGAAAGAACCAAACTATTATACAGTCTAATTTTAGTTTTCAGGTGTATACGTCTATTTCTCCACACTCTCCAAGGATTCTTAAAAGTCCTAGCAGCAATCCCTATTCGTCTGTTAATCTCATGCCGCACATCACCATTATCTGTTACGTAGCTCCCAAGATAATTAAACTGTGACACCTGCTCAAGAGTGCAACCATTCAGATTAACTGAATCACAGCCTGCCTGACCAATTTTCATCACTTTTATTTTCTGTTTATTAGTTTTATCTCTGTTTATAACTAAACCTACTCTACTACCAGTCTCATCAACAGCTCAAATGAAAGAGTTCATCTCATCAACATCATTTGCCAAAAGGGCTAAATCATTAGCATAATCTACATCAGAAATTTTAGTATCTCCAGACCATTTAAGGCCAAAATCTTTCCCTTGAAGTGAATTTCGCATGACATAATCAATAACCAAACTAAAGAGAAAAGGAGACAAAATGCAACCTTGTCGAACACCAGAAGTAATGCTAAACCAATTGCTACAAGCCTTACCAACTCTCACACACGACTCAGTGTTATTATAGAGAGCTTTCATTATGTTAACTAACTTGTCAGGTATACCATATGATATCACAATCAACCACAAATTATGATGATCAACAGAGTCGAAAGCCTTTTTGAAATCAACGAAGCTAGCCACCAAAGGTTTCTGAAACTCCAAACATTTCTCAAGAATTTGCCTGAGTGAAAATATCTGATCCACTCACTCCCTACCACTTCTGAATCCACATTGCTCATCATGCAATTGACTGTCAACCAGATTCTTAATTCTATTAAGCACAATCATGGAAAGAACTTTCCTGGAACAGAGAGTAGGCTGATACCCCCAATAGTTATCACAAGAACTGCGATCACCTTTTTTGAAAATAGGGATAATAATAGCTCTGGTAAAATCCTTAGGGACCATGCCTTTATCATAAAAGATATTCAAAATTTCAGTCATCCAAGTGGTAACCGAAACATTTCCAGCTCTAAATATTTCTGTAGTAATTTCATCTACTCCTGGGGATTTATGAAGTTTAAGTTTAGAAATAGCCAAAATAACTTCAGATTGTGTTATAGGGCCAACACTAAAGCCACCAATACATCTATCATCATTACAAACAATGGGAATAGAACTAACCAAATTGTTTATAACATCACTGAAATGCTCAGCCCACCTAGCCATGACAGAATCCTCCCCTTCTATTACCTTACCTTGTTTATCCTTCAATCCTTGTATGCCTGTCCGTTTTCTTCCACATAAAACATTAACTATCTGGTACAGCTCTCTGCTGTTGTGTTGCCTAGCTGCTTCCTCGGCTTTGTCAGCCAAGCCATCAAACCAAAGATTCTTATCAGCAGCTAACTGATCATTTACACATTTATTAAGCTCTCTGTAATGCTTTCTATTAGGACTAGTAGGGTACTGATTAAGGACATTCCTGCAGTTCTTTCTTTCTGAAATAAGCTCAAGTGCTTTATCACTCAAATAGTTCTGTCTCCTCTGCTCCTTTTTCCTTAAAAGAGTACTGTTTTTTTCCAAAAAGCCTTTTTAAAATGGCCCCATTCTTCCTCAACTTCAGTAGTAAGAAAACCATGACTGTCATAATGACTAAGTAACCTATCATGGGAAGCTTTAGCTATAACTGGGACTTTCAGAGCATCAGTATTAAAGGTAAATTTTTTAACCCTAGCACAACACTTTTTAAGTTTAAGTTGCAACACACTTTTAACAAGGTAATGGTCAGATCCAATTTCAGCTCCCCTATATGGCCTGGTATTCCTAACAGATCTAGCCCATTTGCTGTTAATTAATATATAATCAATCATATTCTTATGCAGCCCATCAGGTGAAACCCATGTGTACTTATAAGTTGCGGTGTTTGTAATAAGTGTTAGTTATTCTGAAACCATTGAGTTTACTTACCTGTTGGAGACATTGCCCATTGCCATTGCAGCTACCAATTCCAAAAGGGTCTATCACCCCTCCCCAAAGGTCAGAGTCAGTACCAACTAATGGCATTGAAGTCACCTAGAACAAGGGTAATATCTCCTTTTTTGACAGAATTCAAAATATCCTGAAGTTGCCTGTAAAACCTATCCTTCTCACTCTCATCGGCATCCTCAGTGGGGGCATAACAGCAGATAACATTCCAGTCTTTAATTCTTGTCTGAAATTTAGCTGTAAGAAATCTTTCATTAATGCACTCATATCCCAGAAGAGCATCACTAGCATGTCTGCTGAGACGCAGACCCACGTCTTGGTGATGCTTTCCATCCTCCCTCCCTTTAAAGAGAAATTTAAAGTTATTTTTAAGTATCTCACCTCTTACCTGTCCATCTGGTCTCTTGCAAGCCTAGCATAGCATATCTAGGTTATAGCGCTGGAATTCCTGCGTGAGGACATCAAGAGAATAATCTCTATGTAATGTCCTTACGTTCCACGTTCCTGCAGAGAGAAATTGATTAGTAGGACTTTTAAAGAAATTAGGTTTATTGAGATAGGTAGGGTCAACAATATCAAACAGCCCCCTGATCGCAGGCATGGGGCAAAGACCTGTTCCTCCTCCACTAAAGGCTGAAGTCACCGATGCTGGTAGGAACTTCAGACACCACCTTTTCAAGTGGACTTTTTCAAGAGTCATATGGCCTGCCTGAGACACATTACTCCAGTTTACGCTTGACAATGCCCAACTAGCTAAGTAAGGTTCAGGTACCTGCGATGGCCTCTGATTAGTATTATCCACCAGCTGATATAAGGTATCCCATGCCTCTGTTCACTTAGGGCTGGCAACCCAGAAGCAAACAGAAAACAGCAGCAGATTCTCCCTCAACAGAGGCCCACCAGTGCAGCAAGTCCAGGATCCATAATCAAGCTCAAATCCATAATCAAGTCCAGTCTAGTAGGTATAAATGGTCAGCACCAGGACCCTGTGAAGTTGACCACTCCTCAGCAGGGTTGAAAAAAAGAAAAAAGTGGCCATAGATGACCAGATCAGTAGGCCATACTGAACTGGCAGCCCTCCCCTTCCGTTCCCTTCCAAAAGAGAATATCTCTTTTGAAAGGTACTAACGGCCTGCACCACGAGAAGGAGGGGTCTGACATTAGGTGCTAGACCTGGCCGGTTCTGTGCATCATCACTAGGGATTGGTACACAGCTCTCCTTCCAGTTTATGCCTAGCTACCATTACTGGCATTGCTGTTGTTAAATATTCAAACTTCCATAACTCATTAAATACTGAACGAATATTGTTGAAACTCGAGATATTGATTTATTTGATTAAGATCTTTATCTGCAATCACATTTTTCAAAACAAAAAAAAAATTATTTTAGAAATCATAGAGCTTTGATGTTAGCTTCCCATTGACTTAACATAGGGATTGTCCTTAATTTATGGAAACCAATGTATTTTTATCATTTATTTCAACATTCTATACATCTTTTCCACTCTTCAGATCAAAACTGTAACTAAAAAAAATAGTCTCCATAGAAATTGAAGACTGGTCTGCAAAAGTTTAAGTGTAGCGTGCAAGATGATTAAAATCAAATAGGATATACACTCCCTTAAAGAAGTTAGTATTTATCCAATAATAGTAAAAACTATAATGACTGCAGCTGCAATTAAACCAGAGACCTTTAAGTTGCAAGTCCAAAAAAAAAAAAATGCATTTAGCTGAGTGAGCTACCCATTGCTCTGTAGAAGTTATGTTAAAATATATTATTAGCATTCTCTTGTAGACCAAATGTTCAACATGTTTTATATTTTCATATCTAATATTGTTCTTAAATTCTTCATACATAAGTATCCTTCCTTGGCGTAATAAAAAGTTGGAAACCTGGTTCAAACACATCTTGTCATGAAAGTTTAGGTTTCTTGAGCCTGTCACAGTCAAATGAAGATATTCATTAAGTAATAAGATCTTTGACTATTGGTTTATATTGATTGAATCAGCCAATTGTCATGGGCCACTACAAAATGGTGACCTGGCTCCTAAAGTTCAGCACTATTGTATTTCAGTGTATGCACATTTGTGTTATCGTTATAATAGATAATGCTATCATTCTGGATGGTGGCCATAATGTTAAAATTCATATTGACAATATGAACGTAGCTGACATAACTCCAATTCTCAAAGGGGCCGGGGTTGGTATAGTTGCCAGGCTTGCGTAGTGTGCCAGGCTTGCAATCTGCAGTTCCCAGGTTTGAGTCCCAGCTGGGTCAGCATTGAGATTTATCTCTGCAAAACCCCCTGCCCTACCCACAGTCAGTAGGGGACACCAGTAGGCTTGGAAAAGCCATCATCCATCAGATGGGACGTTGTCGTGGCCCCAGGTGTGGGAGAGCCATACCCTGTGCATGTTAAAGAACATACTGGATGGCCTTGATGGGAGGCTACCATCTGTCTCCCAACAGCTGATTCAGTGGGTCCCCTTCTCCAACCTTCTCTGAGCCTTCAGGGTCCTTGTGACCTGGCCATTTAGCCCATTGTGTACAAAAAAGTACCGCTCAGAGGTAAAACAACCAACCAAATCCAGTTATCAAGGTAAATGCTGTAATTGTGTATATGGCAAAATAATGATTACAAAATGAATATGAAAATGGCATTATGCTGATTTAGATATGACAAATAATGAGTACTAAATTCGAAATTCTTTTATTATTTCTTGTGGTTAGTTTTGGTGGGACAGAGCCCCAGGTGGTCTAATGGATGAGTCACCCCTGTGAATACTCATTGAATAAATAAAATTATAATTAGATAATGATATGTCTTATTTTAGTTCCTTAAAAAACTTTTTAACTTATAAGTAAAGTATTTACTATTTTTAGCTTCCAGTCTAATTGAAATTTGCTATAGTTCAATGTCTACAGATGGACAGATGACAAAGGAAAAAAATTGCTAATTTTTTTAAGCTGAAACTATGATGTTTCTTAATAGCTAGAAAAGCTAGTGTGACTGTAAGAATTTGAAAAATGGCAGTCTGTTCATTCATATATGAGAATAAATATATATGACTACTATATATCCCCTCAAGCAGCTGCTTGCCACAGTGGTCTGACAGGAGCCTGTCAGTTTATATGCCATAGTAGAAGGTCTGTGAGGATTGCATGACCTCAGCAAACAAACAACACAAACATCCATGCCTTATCTGGGGCTCAAACCCAGGTCCCTTAGATCAGTAGCCAAGCATGCTAACCATTCAGCTAGATGCTTTAAAATTTAATAAAAATTCAGGTTTAAATGAAATTACTTTTTGGAAAAAGAGTAGAATAGTATTAAGAAATCCCAGGCAACCACCACCTGTAAAGTGAAAACTGTCTTCAGTATAGAGGAAGGGCTGTAAAATTATTGGTCTGCTAGACACAAAAAGCAGCAGTAATAATACAGGATTAAAGATTTTATCAGCCATGCATGGATACTTGCTATGCTATTAATATATTAAGAGTATCCATTTGTTCTGAATTTGATTGGAATTCTGTGTTTTATGCATTGCTATATATCTTTTATATAATAAAATGCTCTGCTCTAGGAAGACATGTTGCTAACCTCAAACCACCTCCACAATCTCTCCAGAGCTTAAAAATTCTCCAACTCTAGTGAACCAGGGGTCATTAGATATTGAGCATCTTACCAGCCTCATAAACAACATGCATCATCACCATTAATCATTTGTTTAAGTTAGAAAGGAGCATTCCCACAATTTACCATCATTTGAAATATCATTCAAGACAACTCTAGACACATTTCTCCACATCTGTAATTTGTGAAAGTATAATCATGTTTATTTTATAATTGCAATCAATAATATTCATTAAATAAGAGTCTCTAACAAATTTACAATCACTTATTTTAACAGTTGTTAAGTATGCTCATTGTTTTGAATGTTACTTAGGTTTTAAAAAGAAGTGTACATATAATGTAATAAAATAGCAATTATAAATGTAAATATTATAACTTATAAGTCAGAAAATCCACATCGCAATGCAAAAATAATATACAGTCAAGTCATAGTTTCAAAAAATTTCACCACTTGTATTTTATTTTGCTAAACTGCAAGAAAACAAGAATTTTTAGAAAGAGAAAATAAAATATATAATGTTTGAAGCAGTGAAATGGTAAGGAATGTTTGCAAATACTTTTGTAAATGTAATATTTTATGATAGAAGAATTACGTTTAGGGCAAATGTATATAAAGAGAAACTGTTATATGTATTGGAAAGGTGGGGGGAGGCAGCTGCCGATTACTCTGAATAAACATTCTTGCCCTTAGCAGCAAATACTCATTTCTTGCAGAATGGGTAACAAAAACAGTGTTTTTAAAGAGTGCATTTGAAGTATATATTTCATTCACAATATCTCAAAGAAATATTACATAATAAAATCGTATATTGACCCTTGTATGTGAGTACTTAACATTTACAGCTGTATAGAGGACTTTAATTTTTTTACCATTTAGTATTGCCAATTACATTTTATTTTGGTTATTCAAATAGTGAATGAAAAATAGTTTTAAAATATATAAGTTTAGCAATTTTTCTTTGAAACTATGGTAGGCTTTGGATTGCGAAATGGTACATAAGTTGCTGCATGCTGAGATTAGTAACTTCGCACACAGTAATTTTTTCTTATTTGGTTTCTTCAGGTTCGGAGGGGTGCTGGTCCTTTAGCCACAACCAGAAGAATAGGAAAAGAATTATCTTATAAAATTTACCTTTTCTTCTCATCTACTGATGGTTGTGAACTTCTTCAAAGATCGTAGTTTTGGACATCATTATATTTTTCTGCTTTGTGCCATGATTGAGGCTGGAGCTATTCAATATTGGTATTATCAGCTTTAATGAACCAAATGTATTTAATGTATTTTTAAAATGTAGAAAAACAAAATCTTATAAATATCCATTCATTTTGATATCAGTTGTGATAAAAAGTTTAGCAAAGAACTAGTATATTTAAAAGTATTGTGAATACTGGGTGGATCATAATGTAAATTTATAAGCAATCTAAATATATTCTAGCCGTCCCATGGCCGAGTGGTTAGCGCGCTTGGCTACTGATCTAAGGGACCTGGGTTCGAGCCCCGGGTAAGGCATGGCTGTTTGTGTCGTTTTTCTGCTGAGGGCCTGACATACTCACCGCCCACGATAGGCTTTCAAGCTGATTTTCTGCAGATCTCCAGTATCGTAAGATGGGCCAAAAAAAAGATCAGCCAAACACACAAGAACATCTGGAATACCAATTAAGTCTTTGGAAAAGGCCCAGCTCAAAAAACTGGATCGTCATGTTCAGAAGATAATATCAAGATCTCTATCGGTCAATGACCTCACCTCATGTGACCCCCCCAAAAAAATATCTTTTGGAGAAACTGAAATGGAAAACGACGCTACTTGCAACCTAACTCTGAGACAAGGCCTCAATGAATCGACTCTATCGATCGCCGAATCCACTGACTCTACTTCATCATCTCAAACTGAGGAAGAAAATCTATCTCCACAATGCAAGAAAAATGACAATGACCTACAATATTTGGGAAAAAATATGAAAAACTCATCCAATACTCAACAAAACAGAAATGACGACTTATCGCTAATTTTCTTCAATTCGGAAACCAAACTTTCGGACTTAGACGATGGCGAGGTCACTGACTTTTTCTTTCGATACCTAAATAGAGATATTAAAGGAAGATATACCAGAAAAGGGGACATCATTGTTTTCCCCACGAATATTGAAGAATTCAACAAACTCCAAAAATTGACCTCCATTCTGGGAATTACTGTTGAGACCAGGATCCCGTCCAAGGAATTTTCCATGGGCATGCTGGTCAATGTACATCCGAAATATGAAAATGAATATCTTCTCAAGTGCCTTTCCAGTTATGGAATCTACAAAGTTAGACGAATGTACCGATTCACACCAAATGCTACAAATCATGGAGTTACCAAAACTGCCACCACAAATGTGATAATCTATGCCGAGACCCTCAAACTACCTACCAGTGTCGAAATCGGCTTCTCTCACTTTAAGGTGAGAGAATACTTCGGCTCACCCTCATTATGCAGCAAATGCTTTCGCTGGGGGCACATCGCCACTTACTGTCGTGGCAAACTCAGGTGCAAAAGGTGCGGAGGTGAACACTCGCACAAGGACTGTCACAGTCAAAATCTAAAATGCCCCAACTGCAGAGGAGAACATCCAGCTACATACCATGGATGTCCTGTTAAACGCGTAGCTTGTCGCGCCATGAGGATACAAGCCCAACTTCAGTGCAGCTGGTCAGCAGCCTTTGCGCAGGCAAAAAATGAATCCCACATGGATCCTCTGGCCACTCACCAACAGAGGACCACCAATGAACATCAGCATCATAGTGCCATATCTACTAACTTTTCTTCATCTAAAACATAAAACAAAGTGACTGTGCCACCATAGATACTGAAGCAGTTCCAGAACTTTCAATCGAACATGCTTCCAGACCTTCCACCTCAGGCTACAAACAGGTAAATCCATCTACAAATTCTGTTAATCTCACCAGTTCCTACGCAAATAAGGCAAAAGGCAAAACCATTCGCAAACAAAATAGTATAGAAATGCCAATACTAACTCCAATAGAAATTAGAAAAAATAATAATAATGATATAACCAGTAATCTAATTATAGACCTAATACTAAATCTCCTTAAGTACATCAGTTTCCAGGATGATGACCTCAAACTTTTGCAGCATGTTCTCTGTAAATTCAAAACTTAAGAATTTTTCCATTTTACAATGGAATTGCAGGAGTTTCCAATCCAAAAAACAGGATGTTCTGCTTCTTAGCAAATATAAGGGCATTGATATTTTTGCTCTACAGGAGATACGCTCTAAAAAACATTTCAACCTCCCTAATTATCTTTCCTATATTTATTTCTCACCCCATAGTACCAATGGGGTTGGCTTCTTAATTAAAAAATCTATCAATCATAAAATCCAAAAAATTAATTACATTTTCCATAATCTGGAAATTATTGCAGTGCAGATAATTATTAATAATACTTCCTTTACTGTTTTTAATTTATATAACCCTGGTCTTGCTGTTAATAGTATCACATTTCAAAATATTTTTAAACAGATCCCTGAACCTCATATTATTTTAGGAGATTTCAATAGCCACCACACTTCATGGCACTCATACAAAATAAATCATGCAGGCAGGCTTCTTTCCCAATACGTTACAAATTCCAACCTGGTAATACTTAACTCAAAAGCCACCACACATGAAAACCCTAATAATAACCGATCAATCATTGACCTTACCTTCATATCTCCCCAACTCACTGAACTATTTAAATGGTCCATCTTACCTGACACCAGAGGTAGTGACCATCATCCTATCCTTTTGCAGGCCAATCTCCAATATAAATACAGGAAACTGATACATCTCAATAATTGGCCACTATTTAACAAAATTCTCACTCAATCACCCCCACCACATAACACAATTGATTATGACCATTTCATTCATCACATCATAGATATTACACATCCTGCCTTCACAATCATTCTCAACAAAATTCCAAAATTGACAAAAAATTTCTGGTACATGAACAAACTATCTGCAATCAGAAAAAAAGCTGAAAATAAAGCCAAACAGACAAGACATTTTGATGACATCAATAGATACAAAAAAATAAATGCACAGGTCAGAAAAAAATTAAAAGAACTTTATAAGGACAATTGGCAAACTTTTACCAATCAACTCAGCACAATTACTACAGCTAAAAGTCTCTGGAAAACATACAAACACATTAATAATCCAAAATCACAAACAACCCCTGCCTCAGAAATTGCCATTCATAATAATATTACCCTCCTTGACACTGCCAATAAATTTTTGAACAATCTTAAAAATACACAAACAACAACCATCACCAATTCTGAACTTAAATTCATAGATAATATAAACAAAAAATTACAAAATATACCACCTGCTTCCTTTATTATGGACCAACCTTTCTCTATGAAAGAATTAAACAATGCAATCAATAAGTTGAATCTAAAATCATCCCCTGGACATGATCAGATATCAAATAAATTCTTCAAATATCTCCCCTATCAATGGAAAGATAGACTTTTAAAAATATTTAATTCAATCTGGGTCTCACACAAACTTCCTGACAGCTGGCTACACATAATAATAATATTCTTGTTAAAATATGGCAAACCACCTTTTGAATTAAACTCATACAGACCCATATCACTCTTACCTAATCCACTAAAACTATTTGAAAGACTCCTCCACAAAAGATTGAACTGGTTTCTTGAATCTGGGAAAATTCTCCCCAATAATTTCTATGGTTTCAGAAAATTCAGATCCTCAAAGGACTGCATTTCACATCTTCTCACTGATATACACAAAGCCAATAAAAAGAAAAAATACACTATTGCCATTTCTGTGGACCTGTCCCAGGCATTTGACTCAGTCTGGATACACGGCCTCCTACACAAACTTTTATCCATAAATATACAGGGAAACCTCCTACATTTTCTACATTCCTTCCTCCTACACAGAACCTGCCAAGTCAGGATTAACGATACATCTTCAAACCAACTTCCTTTCATACAAGGCCTATCACAAGGCTCTATTCTATCTCCCACTCTATTTAATATTTACATTCATGACATCCACAAAATCTTCTATAGGAGGGTTACTTACACATGTTATGCAGATGATATAACTTTCTGGGCCACTGACAACTCTATACCCAATCTCCATATTTTATTGCAAAAACAGCTAAATAAATTATACACCTACTGTCAAAAATGGCACTTACAAATTAATCCTCAGAAGACATTTTGCATTCCTTTCCACCATAACAGAAACCCTAAACCAACACTGCATTTCACTATTAATAATGAGACTATCCCACAACATAATACATGCAAAATACTAGGCATAAACTTGGACTCAACACTCACCTGGACTCCCCATCTGGATTATTTACACACTCAGGGACTTAAACTAACAAATACACTTAAATACTTCACATTTATTAATAATGGCACACCACAATATCATATGATCAAACTATATACAAATCTCATTAGAGCAAAACTAGAATATGGTATGGAATTTTTATGTGGCATATCAGATACCAAAATACAAAAACTTAATGTAATCCAAAACAAATGCATCAAAATTGCAATTGGCCTCCCCTCCTTCACACCCACTCTCTCTATCATTGCAGAGACTTCCCTACCCCCCCTCCAAATTAGACAAAAAATCCTTCTAATTAAATATTATATTAGACTACACTACAAACTTCCAAATCACCCTTTCCACACCCATTTTATAAGAAGCCCCTACTACAAGCACATTAAATCCACTCCTGACCTCCACACTTTAATGAAGAAACACCTACAGATCAAAAACTTTGGGGATATTCCCCCACTTATAGCAGACTGGAGCTTCATTAGTCCTACATTCTCCACCCACATACCCACTCTCACACATAAACATAACTTACCACATGATGCAGTAAAAACTCTCGCTGAAACATACTTTGACGCACAATACAATGAAAATATTAAAATTTATACTGATGGCTCTGTCATTCAAAACCCACCATCAGCCAGTGCTGCTATTCATATTCCACAATACAATACTTCATTATCTTTCAAATTATCCCCAATCTGCACCATACTACATACTGAAATCTTTGCCATTATTGAGGCCTTGGAATGGACCCTTAAATATGTACACAACAAAAACATTACCATTTTTATAGATTCCAAAGGAGCCATACAAACCCTCTCACAGGAATTTCTATACACCTCATATAACTACTACATACATAAAATCCTCACTCTTACAACACATAACCTCCATACAAATAATAATACAATTATTTTACAATGGATTCCCAGCCACGTTGGAATTCACCATAATGAAACTGTTGATAATCTCGCTAAACTGGCACACAACCTCCACATAGTATCACCTACCTATCACTTTCATATCAATACTTCTCAGGAGATAAAACAACTTGAAGTACATCTCACCAATAAATACTTTCAGGTCCAGGCCTCTGTCCAAAACAACTTTCGATTTAATCTTAACCATAATATATCAACAATTGATAACCTCCCCTTCCCTAGAAAACACATCAAATTACTACACAGATTAAGAACCAATTCCACAATTCTTAATCCTACTCTACATAAATTCAAACCCACACATTCTCCTAACTGTAGACATTGTAAAGTTCCGGAGACGGTTCATCACATCCTACTTAACTGTGATAATACTGCTTCACAGAGACAAACTTTCTTCAAATCACTCATTGACCTAAACATTTTGGATATTCAAACGAATGTAATTCTGGGCCCCTCCCCCCCTCTAAACAAAAACAAAATTTATGAATCTCTCTTTTCTTTCCTTCTTTCCACCTCACTTTGGAACAGAATTTAGTCTACCTTTCCTTTACCCTCTACTATCTCGTCTCTTCATGTCCTTCATAAAGATTTTTCTTCAATTCTCAACTTACCTCTCGCATACATGTTCCCGAAGGGACCCTCACTCTGTTCTCTATCCAGACTCACACCAAAAATTCCATAAAATATAAATAAAAAAAAAAAAAGGAAAAATAATGGAGGGACTATAGAAATAAGGGAACAAATATATACATATCTAAAGTGGCTCAAATCCTTTAACTCAGGTCTTACTGGCCCAAATAACCACAAAACAGGGGATCAATAGTCTTCAACCTATCTCCATAACCCAAGAATAAATTAAAACCACTCAGGGAATAAAGAAAAATTATTAAATTGTAAATATAAGAATAATAATTAAAAAAATGCACAATAATAATAATTAAAAAAAATATTAAATAATGAAATAAAAAAATAAAATAAATAATAATAAAAAATATCTTTAGATATAAAATAATACATAATTAACAAAAAAAAAATAAAAAGGAAAATTATATAAAAAATATTTAAAAAATGATAAAAATAAATAAATATATTATATAAAAAAAGCATAAAAAAAAATAAATAAAACAAAAAACTAAAAGAATAATAACTAAAAAAAGCATTAAAAAAACTAAAAAGAAAAATTAATTCTCCAAACAACTCTGAATGCTTCCCTGAAAGCATATACAAACATTAACACTCATAAAATCTTAAAATATCAATTTTCACTGGGCGACTATCTCTTACTGCTTTGCACGATATCAAATATAATTTTGATAACCAAAATATTAATATATACGCGAACCCTAAATTTAAAATAAAAAACATAATACCCACATACATCCAAAATTATCATTCTGAGAAAGCCTGTAGAAGGACCTCTCAATACCACGTAACGTTAAACAACAACAATTCTACTATGGCATATAAAGTGACAGGCTCCTGTCATACCTCTGTGGCAAGCAGCTGCTTGAGGGGTTATTTATTTTTATTAAATATATTCTATGCTGCAAAAATGGTGCAGGAATGTGTTTTGCATTGCTATTTCCAATGATGACTAAATGCATATAGAGTTCCGTCTAATGGACAGCTTGGAAGTCCAATGGTACAAGATTGGCACTAACTTTTTTTTTCATTGGGGCAGATAGGACATAGAAGAATCCTAGAAGCTACTCCTAGCTTTTACAAGCCTTCTCGTACAAGTTCATACCATACTAAGGAACTTGGGAATTTTATTTTTATTTACTATAATAGTTTGGTTCTTTCTAGGGTTAGTTATGGTAGTGAAACTTGGACACTTTGTAAACAAGATAACAGGAAACTAGATGCTTTTGATTCTAGATGCTTATGCAATGTCTTGGGCATTAGGTGGTTCAACTTTGTAATTAATGATGAGGTTAGGCAAAGGAGTCTGCACCTCCTTTAAGCAGCATATTGTGCAGAGAGAGACTTCGTTGGTTTGGCCATGCTGCCCGTATGGATAATTATAGATCGGCAAATAGGGTTATGAACAGTGTGCCTAAAGGTCTGAGAAAGAGGGGGAGACCTAGGTTGTGGTGGGCAGACAATGTCAAACAGGACCTTGTTAGAATTGGTGTGCAGTGGCCAGATGCAGCAGATGATTTATTGCAATACTTTTTTTTACCCCATTTTGTTTTTACAATTTTTTAAAAACATTTTCTAATACAGGATTTTTTTTTATATTTTTAATTTTTCTGTTACGTTGCTTTTGTATTAGGTATATGTGCCATTGTACAAGTATTTTTAAATCTATAATGATTCTTTGGGGGTAACAGAAGGGCTTAATGACAGAATACCTAGTTCCAACATTGGTTTATTTTAGAGTTAATGTCAATTTTCATTGGGCTCCACATTACAGTTTATGATACTGCTTGGATTATGCGAAGTAACATTACGTCTCAAATACTGATTAAGTAAAAATGCTAAAAGCTTTATATTTAAGCTAAGGATGTGTATTTTACGAAAGTGCTCAATTTCCTTTTGGATGATTTTTGGGTGCATATTTTGATTGTGTGTGTTTACACATATACATATTTCACATTTTAATATAATTTTATGTAACAAGTCTATTATTTTATTCCCACGTAAACACTGAAAATCTGTGCTAAACACTTCCTTTTTTTTCAAAATCTGCTTTGCAATATTAACATGTTAATAATTGATTTTTGCAGTTTAAAAATTGCTGCTCTACATTATTGGATGTAAGTGTTTGAAAAACAGCATAACATAATATTGCCACATTTATGGAAATTTCTAGGATAAGTTAGTCCTCCACGGTAACACATATTAATTCGCTTCTGAGGTACATGCAATACTAAATCTCTTTTTGTTGTAAAATGATCAACATAGTTAAACAAAATGTTTCCTTTTTCTTATTGTGGCATGCATACATATGACGATCCACTATTATTACTACAGCAGCCAGGGACACAACATTTACGGGGCATGATGAGAATAATAATTACTATAAATACACTAGAATTTAAACAATATACATGAAACAGAATAAAGAAATAGAACTTGCATTTTGCACAGAAAGGTAAAGTTGCAAACAAAGGCGACTGTTAGCATGTGTAGTATCAAGTCTCGCGCTTTGACTGAGCCTCTGCTCAGTTAAGCCTCCAGTGGCGAAACCCAAATCACGTGACATCAGGCTTTCCCTTCAGACAGCTTTGCAAAGTCAGGGTGAGCGGGAAGATGCTCACATATCTCGCCACAGGTACCGCGATCTTGGCTCATCACGGTCACTTCTGAATCACCGAATTTGCACTGTAAACACACATACTTTTTCTTCGTTTTACTTAGAGTGCAGATATTATTATCAGTAAAACCTTTACATGAATAATGATAGATTGTTTTACATTTAGTACTATTACATTGCACAAATTCATTAGCTTCCATACCACATGTTTTACATATTGTTTTCATTATATTCATTTTAATTCGTAATTTAGTTTTTAATATACATTGCAGAAATGTTAGTGGGGTCTGACCCTTACTGACTAGCTGCCCCTGATTTTCATTCATCATTTATTTTCTTGTTGGTTTATGTTTGTTAAGACATTTGTTCCACTATATGTTTCGAACTTGAGGGCTTCATAAATGAAAGTTTGTGAAGCTGGGAGTGTTATAGGTCATAAAAAAATTATCTTCCCCCTCCTCTCCATGAAAAAGGAGAAATGTTAAAAGGATTGTTGTAATAAATCTTCAGAACATGAGAGCCAAGAATAGTAAGCTTCGCATCAAATGAAAGCTTGTGGCATGGGAAATGCCACAATTTATACAAAAGCAATCTTCCATGCTTCTTCCCCCCAAATGCAGGTAATTTTGTAAAGGTTGTTCTACTATATCGCTTGAATGTGTGGGGACTGAATATAACAAGTTTTGTGTCAAATGAAAGCTTGTAAAGTTGGAGTGTTATAGGCTATAAAAAATTTTATTCCCCAGGCTTTCTTCCCATGTAAAAAAGGAGAAATATGAGAATTGCCCTTCTACTGTATCTTCTGAATTCCCACATGTATGGGTAAGCTATGAAGTGAAAGCTTCTTATATGGGAACTGCTGAAGGAGGACCAACTTATGAACTTTGTTTTTCTTTGGCTTTTGCAATAATTTTATTCAACGCCTCTTACTTTTATATAGAATGGTATGTAAGCTTCATTGCAGCATTGGGCATGACCAAGTCCCAACCAGAGTTTTCTTCACTCTTTATGTAACCTCAAATCTAAAAATCTTATTCCCAAAAATGTTTTCTCACTTTTAATCTTTTCTAACTTTTGAAGTGGTATGAAATTAAAAACCGGGAAAGTTTGCAATTGATAAATCAACAAAAGCTGCCCAAGGCACAATGATTGGAATTGGATATAAATTTCTGAGTTTGACACCATATCTCAATGCTCGTGACATCTACAGTGATATGCCAAATCACGTCCCCCTTTTCTCCCCCTCTTCCAAAAAAACTGGTTGATCTTTATAAGTTATATGTTGTGAAAACTTCTGATGATAGGTGTTTTTGGTGACAAAGTAAAAAATAGCTGTCTTCCTATATGCAACCAAAAAGCAAAAAAAAAGCTTTAAGCACACTGATGGTCAAATCACTCACTAATTCATATCTACCTTAAAGGAAGATAGGTGCCAATCTACCTACTCAATAATTGCTGACCCCTAACTTCCTTTGAAGTGGATATGAATTTGGTGTGATTCCACCATCAGTGTGCTTTAGTTTTTATTGTTTACTTTTTAGGGTACACTTAGGAGATAGATATTTTTTTAATTTATATTTTGTATACTTCATCATTATGCCTAATGTATCATTATGCAAAATGATTAGTGATTAGAAAGTTGTATAGCTTAACTCTCCACAAAGCAGTTTTTTTTGTACTAGTGAGTAAAATGTTAATATGATTAATAACTGTTAGCAATGTAGACATAAAAAATGGGATAATAATGAAAAGAGCCAAACATCATAGTAAATTCTTTTAATAATTAACATCAGGTATTTGAAGTACATTTTTTTTTTGTTACCATTATCGATAAAACAGTATCTTGCAAGGTAAAATTTTATTATGTAATATTTTTTACCTAAAGTAGGCCATTTGCAAAGATTGTATTTTATTGTTTTTCCATCATACTGACTAGATATATTTGCTGTTATACTTTTGTCATACTGAAAATTTGACAAAGAAAACTGTGCTGAACTATTTTATTCAACTTCTTCTACAAGGGCGAAAATTTTATTCTCCCATAAAGGAATCACATCGTTGTCATCTATTACTTCTTCAAATACAATGTTAGTTCCAAATTCATTACTGGTTTTTTTGAAAAAGTACCTACAATCAGAACATTAATTCAGTTATTATGTAATTTGTATTATTTAAAATGTTTTAACATTTTATATAATATAAAAGTGTAATAACAAAATAAAACATACAATAGGTATAATATTGTATACAATACATAAATATAAAATATAATACAAAAGTATTAAAATTAGAAACATTAGAATTTTACATCTGTTATGAAAATGAATGCAGTAATGTCCAGCTAAGAAACCTGTTTCAGCAGAACAAAATGTCAATATGGAGTGTGATGAATCTGAGTAGCT
The DNA here is from genome assembly GCA_038380435.1 of Ryuthela nishihirai. Classification (NCBI taxonomy): domain Eukaryota; kingdom Metazoa; phylum Arthropoda; class Arachnida; order Araneae; family Heptathelidae; genus Ryuthela; species Ryuthela nishihirai. Next base: position 787,146 of record JAWZYU010000107.1, on the reverse strand, counting down.
ACAAGGCATCACAGTGATTTACATGGTTTACCAGGCCAGTCCTGAGAGCTAGTGGCAATGCATCTGGAGAGTGTTGACACCTCCAACATGTCTCCCCAGTGCATCCCCACATTCTCTATTTGGTTCAGATTCGGCCACTCCATTTGATGAATATCCTCACTTTCAAGAATTTGACTGTACTCTATAAGGATGGGCATTATTGTCCATCAAATTAAATTGGGGCCAACAACATTCCTGAAAAGTGTCACATAAGGCTGAAGAATATAATCTCCATATCTCTGATCAATCAGAGTGCCTCCAGAAAAGACGGGTGTCCACTTGACATAATGCCACCCCAGACCATCTAATCACCACCAGCGGCGTAACTATGAAGGGGGGGGGGGGGGATTGGGCTGGGAAATTCCCTTCCAAAGTAAATCAGAGTTTGCAAACTTCGAAGTGACTGTAAAATCCAAGTGGGTTGTGAAAATTGGGATTTTGGTTTTGTACGAGTTGGTAAAATTCAAATCTATTTGGTAAAATACAGGCGAGATGTAAAAATTGATATTTTTCTGTAAAATTATGGCGAGTTGGCAAAATCTAGGGAAGTTGGCAAAATTCGAAGCCACTTGTTAAAAATACAAGTGAGTTGTGAAAATTCGAATTGTTTTTTAATGAAATTAAGAAGAGTTGATAAAATCTAGAAATTAAGAAGAATTGGCAGATCTCCAAGTTGGAAAATTTTCGTTCCCCCCCCAGGCATAGTCCCTTTGCTACACCCCTGACCACTACTACCATAGTGTCCTCTGGTATTAGAGGGTTGATAACAAGTTCCTTGCTCTCTCCAAAGCAAAACACACTGAGAAATGGTCTGAAGAAGACTGAATCATGATTCATTGGTGAAGAGCACATGTGCATTAAAATCTTATGAAATATTATCATTAAAATTTTCATTTATTTTATCAATAAGTGGATGATCATTGTTTTTTAATACAATTCTAAATGAAAGATTATGTAATATATATATATATTTTTAATTTTTATAGAAGGTATTAGCCGTTTCATGGCCGAGTGGTTAGCACGCTTGGCTATTCATCTAAGGGACCTGGGTTCGAGCCCCGGGTAAGGCATGGATGTATGTGTCGTTTTTCTGCTGAGGTCCTGCCATCCTCACAGACCTTTTACTATGGCATATAAACTGACAGGCTGCTGTCAGACCTCTGTGGCAAGCAGCTGCTTGAGGAGGTATTTATTTATTTTTTTTATTTATAGGAGGTATAGATGTTTCTGCATATATGTTTAATCTATTTGTAGATTGTAGTAGACCTAAACAAAATTTTAATATTTTTAGTTGTAAGTTTTCTAATATTGTATAATTTCTTCTTGATAAATGATGTATCAATTCTATTCCATAAGTAAATTTAGGTAAAATGATTGAATTATATAATAATAAGTTTTTTTAATTACATCCCAATTTTGAGTTGCCAAGATATCTTAGGAAGTGATAAAGTTTGGTTGCTTTACTTTTAGCTTCTATTATAAATTTGTTCCAGATCAATTTTGAGTCAAAATGTACTCCTAAATATTTAAAATGATTTACAATATTTAAATTTTTGTCATTCATTTTGATTATAAAGTCTTCTGGTAGTTTTTACTAATATAAAAATATGATATGACAGTTTTTTCGTTTGAAATTTTTAGGTTCCAGTTTTCACAGTAATTGTTAACTTTTTTGATTGTATCTTGTATTCTTTGTTGTATCACATCTATATTTTTATGAAATGTCCAGAAAATTAAATCGTCTGCATATGTTCCGAATTTTATTTCAGGTTTAAAGATTTTTTGAATATCATTTAAATATAAGTTAAAAAGTAGCGGGGATAAGATATCCCCCTGTACAACTCCATTGAGTAATTTATATGATGTAGAAGTATTATTTCCTAATTTTATTTAATAAGATCTATTACGAATAAAATGTAAAAAAAAATTATAAATGTTACCGCATAATTTCAATTTCCTAATTTTATATAATAATGCGTTGTGATCAATTGAGTCAAAGGCTTTCTCAAGATCAATGATCACAACCACTAAAAATATTTTATTTTTTATAGCAAATTCATCATCAGATATAAGGTTTAAAAGAAGGTCCTTAGTTGATCTTCCAGGTCGAAAGCCAAATACATTTTTGTGAAAGATTTTATTGTGTTCAAAAAACCAGTTCAATTTGGCTAAGTTTGAACTTAAACAAATTGGTCGATATGATTCCAACATGTCATATGGTTTATTGGATTTTTTTATAAATATCATAAAATTTTCAAGCCATATCGTTGGATATGTATTAGTTGTCCATTCATCTGTCGTAACAGTATTATTAAATAAATAAAATAAATAAATACGCCCTCAAGCAGCTGCTTGCCACAGAGGTCTGACAGGAACCTGTCAGTTTATATGCCACAGTAGAAGGTCTGAGAGGATGGTAGGACCTCAGCAGAAAAACGACACACACATCCATGCCTTATCCGGGGCTCAGAACCCAGGTCCCTTAGATCAGTAACCAAGCGCGCTAACCACTCGGCCATGGGACGGCCTAGCAAAATCAAATTCAATCAAGTGTTTTCGTATGGCATCTATTCCTGTCAAGATGTCATAAGACTTGAATTTGTAGTAATGAATTATCTCCACATTATTTAAAGTGAGGTAACTCAACAGTTCCTTGCGGAAAACACTGCTTGGGAGCACAAGCTAAGTTAAAGGTCCACGGGACCACGGGTGCAATTTCAGTTTACAACTTTCCTGAATTTTATCCCATACTTTCTTATGTAGACATGCAATATCAGCTCCTGTGTCTGTACGAGCTATGAATTCAGTTGTGCCGTGATAAAGCTTTACAAAAGGTGAATGTAGGACATTATGTATACTCACAGTAGAAAGACTTAACTCATGAGAGGGCTTTTATTGAGGAACTTTGGCCTCTCGCTTCAAAGATCCTAATTTAAGTTTCCCGAATTGCCGTTTTTTCTGCAGTAATATTGCTCCGTGTGCCCTAGTCGGCCACAAAATTTACAACTGAAAGTATTTCTATTATTCGTAGCAAAAGTTTTTGGTTTAGTGTCATAGTTCGAAGCTTGACGTGGAACCAATTCTCTGCTCCGTTCGTTCTGCATCGTATGTTCGTTCGGCGCAAACTGTCGGGTCCGCATAACTTCCGGTCGTGCGAGAGTCATTTTGTGAGACTCAACCTGATAGCGCTGCTTTGTCAAGGATTGCATCCATTGTTGGTTTAATGCAGTTTCTGCAGATTCTCTTGCAGTATATTGCCGAGCCAATTTGACTAAAGTTGAAATCGAAATTACGTTTCGTACTTCTAAGAATACCCTAATAGGCAAAAGTAATTGGGACAGTATGCAGTTTATAATGTCAATTTCGGCGGCATCAGTCAGCATCGTACAGCTGGATTACGTATTGCCAAAGGCGTCATTGATTCAGAACAGTAAGGAAATCCGCTGCTCTGAGTAGCTCACGCTTTTGTATGTGCTATAGTTGCGCATAACGTAACAAAACCGTCAGCAGTTCGGACACAATAGATTTATTTTGGCTTCTTTTTAACACTACGATTCAAAGATACAAAATTTATAAAAAAATCCATGAAGTCAATATTTATTAAGGAATATTTTGTACATATAAATACGTCTGTATGTATGTACGCCGGGGAAAAAAAATAAATGAATACCCCCTCAAGCAGCTGCTTGCCACAGAGGTCTGACAGGAGCCTGTCAGTTTATATGCCACAGTAGGAGATCTGAGAGGATGGCAGGACCTCAGCAGAAAAACGACACACAAAAAATTTGAATAATCTGATGATCGCGCTGGCTATGACGCAAGAGGGTTCGTGTCCTACACGTGCACATTAACGGCTGAGAATCAAAAGGTCGGAGTTGCGCATGCGTAACTCCGGCTCGGAAACGAGAATTGTAATGTCCAAAAATATGAAATAATCCCCAAAATGATAAATATAACGTAAATAAAATAAAACTGGTTAAAGGGAAGTAAAAGTGAATGGGTGGACCATCACAGTGGTATATGAGGAGATTACAAAGAGCCGGTGTAAGCACTGGAATTGTGTTTGCTTGCAGTTTTTGCACACTAAAGGGTCAAGTATGCCCCGTCGAAGAACACAGCATCCATATGACCAGGTTTATGACTTTGATCGAGGTAGAATTGTAGGATTATGGGAAGGCAGATATCGTACTGAGACATCGGTGCTCATGTTGGACGGAATGCTGCCACAGTGATGAAAATATGGCGTCAGTGGGGTAGAGGTGGAACGAATTCACCGACTTGAGGGATCTCAACCGCCATGTCACACGAACGAGGGGACAGACATCTCGTGCGCATTGCTGTGAATGACTACAGTCACCTCAAACACCTTAGCTCAACAGTAGGGTGTGTTGCACATCAAGCAGTGTCCACATGTACGGTTCGACATCTGCAGCATCGGGGCATCTTTGCTAGGCGGCCATTGCTTCGGCTACCATTGACTACAACACAGGCGTAGTGGCTGCAAGGTGCCAAGAACATCAAGCATGGATGTGCGAATGGCATCGCATCGTCTTAGACGAATCTGTTGCTTCAGTATGCAGTATACCATGATGGATGAATCTATATCTGGTGGTACTGCAGCGACAGGTTCAGTGAGACATGCATGATGCAGCACCATACAGGGCTGTCCCTGGTGTTATAGCATGGGGTGCCATTGGACTCCACTCGTGCACACACCTCGTATGCATTACCGGTACTTTGAGCAGCCAGCGTTACATCACTGAGATGTTGGTGCCTGTGGTCGTACCTTATCTTCAGGGCTCTCTGGTGCCATTTACTAACAGGACAATGCCGACCACTTGTAGCATGCATCGTCCAACAAGGTAATATTTGATACAGATTTCAGTGTTCATGATTGGAAACACTTAAGAAAACGGCTAAAAAGGAAAAGTAAATTTTAGGGCTTTTTAAAAAATATAATTTCTCTTTGTTGTCTGTCCGTCTGTAGACATCGAACTATTTTGTTCATACAGAAAAATAAAAAAAATTCTTTTTCTCTTAGATAGTTATTAATTATATATTACGATTTGCTTTTTTATAATCTCCCAAAAGTTATAACTACGCCTTCTAACTTTCTAACGGTGGAAAAAGTTGAAAATTCCAAAATATCAAACGAATATTCTAAACGATATAGTTATGTTAGAAGTTTGAAATTTTGGTGTTGAAATGTGAAGGTTACGAAGTATCGTTGGCAACAATCACTTGACCCTTTAGGCTCGGGGGGGGGGGGAAGTGAATGCCACTTATTTTGTTTTAACAGAAAAGTGTATGTTTTTAGAGATTAATTAAAAAATTCTTTTTGGGTTGGACAGGTATGGATGAAATATTTCAATTTGCATTTTGCGAATTTTCCAAAAGCTATAATTGCGCCTTCTAACAGTGGAAAAAAAACCGAAAAATCCCAAAATTTAAAACGAATATTGCAAACCATGTAGTTATGCTAGAAATTTAAAATTTTGCTGGTGGAATATGACAGTCTTGAAAATTTCATTGATAACAATGAGTTGACCCTAAGCCCAAGGTAGGTAAGGAACGGTTTTGTTTTAAGAAATAAATTGGAAATCTTTTAGTTGGTTACTAATGAAATGTAATTCGCATCTCCAAAGGTAGTTTTAATTTATATCATTAGAGATCACTAAATATCGAAACTGCAAAACTTTTAACGAATGTTTCAAGTAATTTGTTTATGGTAGAAATTTCGTTGTGTGGAGTTCTGTTATGGTAGAAATTCCACTGACAGCAATGATCTGCCAACTATTTTCAAAGGAGCGAGAGAATAGGAAGTTTTTAAATTTAAGAACTAAAAGTCAAATACTTTTAATGTTTTGTAATTACTAATAAAATACTACTATGTGCATTTCCCCCCATCATACATTAAAAATAACCCCTCAAACAGCTGCTTGTACAGAAGTCTGACAGGAGCCCGTCAATTTATACGCCATAGTAGAAGGTCCATGAGGATGGCGGAACCTCAGCAGAAAAACAACACGAATATCCATAATTAAAACTTTTAAGGAGTGAAAACGTAGGCAAAGTTGATTCATTCATTCTCTGAAAATGTGACTCCCATATGCGCCAGCGCGATATGCATTCTAGTTATTTTACACTTTCACTTCTTATTTACACTTTTTCTAACAGTGGAAATTCGAACTACTGTATAATTGAGAAAATAAACTATTAATATTTTGTTAGTACCTGTAACGTGCAAAGAAAGTTTTTCATTTATCTCTTAAAGCAGAAAAGTTTCATTTTACCAATGGGACAAATCATTACTATTAGGGTAAACCACTTGATCATTACACTCTATGACCAAAAATTTAAGTTTCTACCAAAAATAGATAGTTTGCCATATTTATTTGAAGATTTGGTATTTTCCAGCTTTTTTCCGCCGCTAGAGGTCGCCGTTCGAGTTTTTATTTACCGCCTTTAGCACTCTCTAACACTGGAAATTCCACTGATGTGGATTCGGAAAATGTAAATATTAATATTTTTGTGGAAAAAATTTCGCCGACATACGGTATTCGAACCCGCATCTCTCCATAAACCTGTCAGAGTATTCTAATCTGTTTAACTAACGCTGGCTTTTTTCACAAAAAAACATTTATTGATTTATAGACTTTTGAACGTCTACAGGTAACGCTGAGATTATCAAATATTGTTTACATCATTAATATTTTGTTAATGCCTGTAAAACAAATATATATATACTGTTTCGTTTATCTCTTAAGAAAAGTTTCATTTTCGCCTCCCCTATTGGCTGAGACGGCAAAGCCTTGTTGCCATTGTATACCTTCTGACCATAATACTCTACTACAAAATTTTCAGATTTCTAGTGTAAATAGCTTGTTTGTAATATTCATTTGAAATTTTTTCATTTTCCCATCTTTTTCCAACGCTAAAGGGCGCTATTGAAAATATTTAAAATTTCTAAGCGCAATATTTGTTTGACACCTATCCAATCCCAAAATAATTTTTCATTTAGCTCTAAAAGTAAAAAAAAATGATTGTCTATAGACTGACAGACAAGTGGAAAGACAGATGGACAGACAACAGTTAACAGAGAGACGGACGGACAAACAAACATTGGCATAGGCAGACGACAAAGTAGAAACATTAGCTCGTTTTGCAAACGAAGATTAAAAGAAATATTTTGTTGGTTTTAAGTTAGCTCGCTTCATTTCTGCAGCCCATTGTCATCTTCTGATGGAGTTTCTCGGAAAAATATATTCATTAATTTATTTCTTTTGAGTGAAATTTTTACGTGCAAATGCAGCGCAGTGAGGCATTCATAAAATATGGCAGCTTTTATAGACAAAAAAAGTGGTAGAAATATATAAAACTATAACAACTCATAAGTTTTAACTTGGTACACTAACTCATAGGCTTTCGTCTCACGGTACGACAAAACATCGCGCCCATAAACCACGTGACTCAACCGATGACAGTGAATCACCGAGATGGCCAGCCTCTAACTATACAGGACCTCTATAGTACACCAGACACCAGCAGCTGCTACAACAGATGAACTTTGGCTATGTATCGAAACTGCATGGACTGACATTCCCCAAACACACATCCAACGTCTCATCCTCTCAATGTCGGACCGTGTAGCAGCAGTTATTGCCGCTCGTGGTGATTACACAAGATGCCGATTTCTTTGTATTCCACAAGTCTAACCGAGTTGTTTTTGTAATCATTTGATCCTTGTAACATAAGCTATGTATTCACTAAATATGGTTTTGATATTTCTTGTGTTTTCTGGTGTTGCACTTTTAATGGCCAGCAATGTATGTATATATATATATGGGAAAACATACAAAAATGATCGATAATTGCATTGCCAAACTTGAAAGAGAGGTTAAGAAATCAAAGATCATATAGCTTTAACACAAACAATAGTAAAATATAATTTAACAACAACTAAACTTAATTATATAATATCATCGCCACCCACAAAATTTCAACTAATTTACGTAGAAAATTTAATTATAAACCTTAAAAATAAGATGAACCGTGTAACACAGATTCCTTCCACTCGTAAAACTTACTATTATACAATTTCCTGTTTAACTTGTGGAAACATTGCTAGAAGTACAGCACTATATGAATGAATCCCCATCTATGGAGGTTTTGACATCATCTGAAGATGATGGTGAAATGGACTGATATATGTAACGTTCAGATCAGCAAAAGTTGCTTTTATACCATTTAATGTCGAAATTCTGTTAAAAGTACCACTACAACAGCATCATGCAGGTAGTTGATAATAACCACTGTCATTATACGAAAAGCAGAACAACCATTGCATCAGTAGAATGACAACTACCACCATTATTTGTCACGCAATATACCAACCTTTCAACTTCCCTATCCAATGCTAAAAGCATCCTGCAACAAGCAGACAGTAGCATCGACCACCGTTATTTGACAAGAAAAGCTATTGGGCTGTATTCAACAGTTTGCTACTACATTTTGCAAGTGCTGTCAGTGTTATTGTAACTGGTGAACAACCGGAAGACGAGCAAGAATTTGAAACACAGGAGACATTTGTTGTCCTATTATAACAGTGATATAAATTTAATCTAATTTTCAACTTCTCAAGATATAACATATATTTTCTTATTTATATGTTATTTGTGTGTTATGTTTAGTATTGATTGTTGTTACAGTCTATATATTAGGTTGTTGGATATCAAATCAGCGATTTTGCAGATGCATGAAGTTTCCGATGTTTTGAGGACTGAAAATGTTACCAGAGGTTGCAATTTCATATACCACACCAGAGGATACATTATAAAATCGTGAAATCTGCATATGTTAACACAGCAACCATTTCGCCAGTAGATTTTGTGGCAAGTGGAACAATGGATGAGTCAAATTCGTGTTTTTTTTATATAACAATTTAAACTGGGATACAACCCTGCAGACACCATTCGCAAAGTGAAGTTGGACAAATGTGTTCTGCATAAATTAACGGACACCCATATTACATGTTGACTTCTCATATGAAACCAAAGGGATCCGTATTTGTATAGAGTGACACAACGTGTAAATTAAAACGGATCCCATACAACAATTGGCAACGTTCTACTCAGTGGCTGGACGTTGTGGAAGCACCCACACCCGAAGAACCTTATGGTGACCATTGGGTGATTTGCAGCCAGTGTGATCCATTATTCATTCCTAAAATCGGGTAAACTGTAAATTCAGAGAAATATTGTGCAGAACTCCAAAAACTGCATAACAAATAATGCAAGAAGCAGCCTGCATCAATGGTCAATAGACATGGTATCGTACTGCTCTATGATAACTCTGGACCTCATATGTCATAAATGACTGTCTGGAAACTCCATCGGTTACAATATGTGACTCTTGCTCACCTAATGTATTCACCTGACCTATCACCAATTGACTACTACCTTCTTCAAGTATCTCGACACTTCTTAGTGGGGGAAATATTGAGCAATGAGACAACAGAATCGAGGAATTCATCGTTCCAGGAACTCTGATTATTTTCCCAACAGCATAAATGTGCTTGTTTCGCTGTGGCAGAAGTATATTGAATCTGTTGTGTATTTTGATTAAATAAAGTTATTTTAAACAAAGTTATAGCTGCTGAATGTTTCACTAACAGTTCAGCTATTTTATTTGCAACAACCTAATATTTCATCGCTTGGTGTAGAATTTGGATTTGTTAAAGAATTTAAATAGGAAACAGTGTCATGCGAGATATATATTTCAGGTATTTTAGTTATTTCTTAGGGGAACATATCAATCAAGGCTTTTAATCTATAGCTATTAGTTATATTAATGAGTTTTTTAAATAAATCTTCTTTACATAAATACATGCAATTTTCTTTAGAAAATAATAAGAATAGTTGCTTTTCAGTACACTTTGACTTATAAAAGAGCTTATTGTATTTGTACTGACCAAAACGGTCATCCAATACTAAATTGGTTTCAGAAGATTGGTGTTGTTTGTTTTGATGGATGAGAAGCTATTATTTCTTGTTGAAAAGTATCACTTGATATAATTTCTTAATAATATTGATTTTCGCATTTTTTTGTGAAACTCTTTTGACCATTCAGTTTTTAAAATATTTTTTCAAATGCTTCTTTTAAAGAAGTTTGTTCTTCTCTTTCTCGTGGAACCTTATGCAACTCAGTATTTAAAAATATAAGTTTCCCAAATTAATAAAGACAAATTTTGAAAAAGAACTTTGTATTAGGACTTTCCTTTGTATTGCGTTAGTTCATGATCATTACAAATATCGGCGTCTTTTATTCCATCATTAGAAACATATTGCCCAATGAGAGTTAAATATTGAAAATCCCCTAGTTTTACATCGTTGGTGGAAAAAAGGATTAAAAGCTACAGATGCTTGAGAAATATGCAAAGTGGAAGGTAAGGTAGTCTCAATTCGTGGTGCCCAAGCTTAGTTCAAGAAGTTCAAATGTAAGCTGTGATCAAGACAGTCAATATCGGTATATCACAATATTCTCTGCGGCGCCACTGAAAAGCACTTTCAGGCTTTTATCTGAATTTGGTTGCTCACAAGCAGCTCTAATATGGCATCTGCAATGCATGTATAATGTAGCCAGGAAGTGCTACATGTGAACTAACTACTGAACAAGCAAAACATCGTATCAAAATCTGCAGGAAACTTCTTGCTAATTCTCGAGACCACGTTTCATCAAGTAAATTGTTTATGTGAGATAGAAAATGGATCTTGCTCAACAATCCAAACACCCAAAAGTACTGGCTTGACCCAAACCAGCCCACACATCCTGTCTCATACAGAGGATGATTCGAAACAAAGCAGTGTTTGGTGGAATTTTGAGGATGTAATGCACTTTGAACTGGTTACCAGTGGATTTACCATCGATGTTGACCTCTACTCAGCACAACTAGAGTGCCTCTGTGATGTTTCAACACTACTCAGGATTGGCAAACATACATCAGGTACTCCAACAACAAAACTACACACTGCATTTCAAACCAAGAACTGGCATTTGAGCTTCTTCCTCACTTAACATATAGTCTGGGTCTAGCTTCCAAACTACCGGGGGTGGCTCAGTCGGTAGCGCGCCAGGCTCGTACTCTGTAGTTCCCAGGTTCGAGTCCCAGTTGGGTCAGCGTTGAGATTTATCTCCGCAAAATTCCCCGCCCTGCCCACGGTCAGTAGGGGACACCGATGGGCTTGAAAAGGCCGCTGTCCGTCAGATGGGACGTTAAGCCATGGCCCCGTGTGCGGGAGAGCCATACCCTGTGCATGTTAAAGAACACGCTGGATGGCCTTGACGGGAGGCTACCATCTGTCTCCCAACAGCTGTTCCAGTGGGTCCCCTCCCCCAACCTTCTCTGAGCCTTCAGGGTCCTTGTGACCTGGCCATTTAGCCCATGGTGTGCAAAAAAGTGCCTCTCAGAGGTAAAACAACCCAACCCAATCCAAACTACCACCTTTTGCTGCACGACTCACTTTCTTTGAAGTAGGCAGTTTCAAAATTTCATGAAGTTGAAAATGGATGTCGGGAATTTTTTAACCTCCTAGGACCAAGCGTGATATTGAAGAGGAATTGAACAACTTGCCAACAGATGACTATGAACTATTGAAAATTATAGTTTACATTTCACTGAGTAAGGCTCATTATTTATATTATAAATCATTTCACAAATAGACCATAAAATGCAAACTTATAAATCTCCTAGTAATTAAATCTTAGGATATAGCAAATGTTGTGACCCCTTACCTGTAATGACCTTTCCTGTTCAGTAAAGCTTTAAACTGTCGAAGTGTAATATTTCTACCCCGTACTTTTGTTCGATAAGGAACAGGGTTGCCGGAAAAGCAGTAGCCCACTACGGTCATGCCACCACCTGTGGAAGTCGAGTTAGAAGTTTGAAAATGTCTGCTCTGCCTCCTGAAAAGACAGTGTCATGAATTATACACAATGTACTTGCTTGAAGTATGTACTATATAGACATTTAATATTATTTTGTACACTTTTGACCAATGATGAGCAATCTTGTAGGGTGGTACAATATTAACACCATGCCATCATTGTCTGTATTCAGAAATTCGATATTTTTCCTTTTGTACATATTGTATATTCATCCTTTCTTAATACGAAAAATTGGTTGCACTCAGGAATTCTAATATTGTTGCTGTTTGTATGTGGAAATTGAAAGAAGGGAAAATAGCTTTTGATATTTCCACTATAGGCTGAATAAAAATATCTAGACTAGAAGTTGCCCAAAGTATCGAAATTATGAATCGGGTTCCAGTTTTTAAAGAGAACATTTCAGATATGAAACTATCTGGCATTATATGATCATAGAGAAGTGGAATTAAATAATAATGGAAGAGTATTTTCTCTTATGGGTGTAAGGGGGTGGATAGAAGAAGTTATAAAAACATTCCTGGCTTACTCAAAAGTCGAAACTGGTGTAATGACATGCTTCAATATAATTTTGATTTACTTACTTTTCATAAAAGAAGACAAATATATGACAGTCTGACATAAAAGTAAAAATATTTCCGTAACTGTAATAAGTTTATTGAAATATAAATTTTACATTTAAATAATAGGAAATGTGTTAGTTCTGTTCGAGTGATGTAGGGGAGCTAAAATTGGATCTGACCATTATCTTGTTAAGTGTTTGCAACTTAAGGAGTATTGAGGTAAGGTTAAAAGAGTCACATTTAACACACAAGCTCTGAAATACCCAGTTATAGCTTACCATGATAGGTTAAAACTTGGTCAATATGACAGTCATGGTTTGTTTACTATTGAAGTCGAGGAAGAATGGGACCATTTTAAGCAGGCATTTGTTGAAACCAATAGTACTCTTTTGGGTAAAAAGGAGCAGAGGAAGCAAAATTATTTGAGTGATTAGGCACTGGGAGGTTGCCAGATCGATAACTTCTAAAAAAATCGTTGCCAGATATTTTTTCTGAATTCTGTAATCAACCATAGTGTTAGGATACTTTTTTGAGCGACTGTACAGCTGTGGTCTAAGAGGACCAATTTTTAATTGGTGTAAAAACTAAGTGACAGATTACAGAGAGTAAAAATAAATGATTGTATAAGTAATGAAAATAAGGTATGTTTCGGTGTATCTCAAGGTTCAGTGCTAGGATCTATTTTTTAATCTATATAAATGATCTATGTAACCTGAAGTTGAATGAGCGCATAATTACTTTTGTTGATGATACTGCACTAGTGATTGCTGCTCCGGATGTGGAGTCTTTAATTACAGCAGTAAATTCCGATTTGAATAACATTAAAGGTTGGACGCTGAAAAATAAATTACTTTTAAACAAAAGCGAAACAAAATATTTATTCTTTAGGCTTAAAGGAGAAAATTATTTATTTTAAAATAACATTATCTATCATGATATGTTTTGTAATATTCAGGATTGTAAATGCCTTCCAATAGATGGAGTTGAAAGTTTTAAATATTTAGGAGTCTATTTGGATTATAAATTGAAATGGATGTATCATATACGTGTATATGGAAAAAATTAATGTTATAATACCAAAACTGTATTATGTTCGAAACTTTCTGAACATTTCATTATTAAAATTTTTATATAACTGTTGGGTAAAGCAATGTTTCCCAAAGTGGGCGATACCGCCCTCTGGGGGGCGTTGGAACGATCTAGGGGGTTGGTACTTGCCTCGGGTGCAATTGGGGGGGCTGTGGAAGTATAAAAAAAAAAAGGGGAAAATAAGAAAATTTTGAAAAACCGTTCGTACATGTTACATCAGTTGTGCAGCATAGAGTTAAAGTCGTATTGATTACTTTATTTTCCAAATAAACACATAAAATTATCCTTCGTTATCTTAATTTTCTGTGTGTAATGCGAATGTTACTATGGTTGATTTTAATAAATAATTTTATACTTTCAAGCTTCAAGGTGTTTTATTTACAACAACATCTTTCTTTACTATGTTGTAGGACGTAGGTAGAAATATAGATACATAAAAGAACGCAAATTTATCACTGCATCTTTCTGTTTGTTCGCTTAAAGAAGGTAGATTTCCAGGGGGCGCTGAGTAATTTTTGTTCTGAAAAGGGGGCGGTAGGACAAATAAGTTTGAAATATGGAAATATGTCATGTTTTTTGCAAATGTAAAAAGCCTTGTAATAACAGAATTGTGTAATACGATTCATTATGAAAAAAAAGGGAAATTTGATAGAGTCGAAATTTAATATAAAGTATTAAGCATTCTTCCACTAAGAACACTATATGTTTTTCGTATCTTGATGAATATTAGTAAACAGTGGTCTGATCAGATATTGTCAATACGAAACTATAATGCAAGGTAAATTGAAGGTCGTAATATTTACGTTATCATACTTAGAAAAAATATAATAAAAAAAATTACATTTATTTGGCGCCAAAAATCGAGCTCATTGCCAGTGTCTATTAAAAATGAAAAATGTATTTACAAATATTCAAAATATGTTTAAAAATATGTTGATGAAATAGAATATATTGAAACCATGTTATAAAGAAATAATCATTAGAAAAGCGATTATTTTTAAGTAAATCATTGTGTCACAGTTATTATAGGATGTACATTATGCTAATGTTAAACTAATGTATAAACTTTTAGTTTACTAACACTACGGCGAGTGTCTTACTCTTGTTGGGTAGTTATTTTTCCAAAAAAATAAAAAATAAAAAAAAATTATGCTATTATTTCAGGGTATATATGTAACTGTATATACCATGTATTTATATCTATGGAAATAAATGTTTGACTGATTAATTATCTAACGTTTCAGAATTTTTTGTTAAAATTGTTAATTCCGATTTACAGTTTTGAATTACGAATGGTACTATATCTAATTACAGCATTTCAATGGTACAGACACCAGGAAAAATCTGTTTTAAATGACTTAATTCTACACTAAACCCACTTCTTTCCGAAGTTGGTCTCTCACATTATAAAATTTCCAAAATCAACTATTTTCGTATGTGATATGGAATCGAGGCCGACGAGAAAGACAGGCCACGACACTGGAATATCACGCGATCAACTTAGTCTGAGGTGCTTATTCTACAGTCGCTTGCTTCGTTCATCGTGAAACTGGGACTGCAGTAGTTTTTGTCTTCAACTACATTTGGATTACCCCAAAGAGGTAAGCATTTCTCATTATTATTTGTAGCATGAAATATTTCCTGCAGTTAGTGGTTTAATAAAAGTAATTATTTAGTGCTTGAAAAGTGTTTTGAGTGCATTGCTCTCTTAGGCCTAGTTTCAACGTGTTGAATGATGGTGTGATCTAAAACAAAATTATAATAGATTTCGTTCATTAAGTTAGAAACGTTTTTGGCTGCCCTTATATAACATCGCTGTTTTGATTGAAAAAATTGAAGGAATTAAACTTAGTAATATACGTAATTTTTTCTAGAGTGAAAAATTGAAATTGCCCGTGTCATGGCCTGTCTTTCTCGTCGGCCTCGTATGGAATCTTGTGACGTAGTCGAAATGAACGAACTACTTACCTCTGAAAAGCATTGAAAGTCTTTTGGCAGGCAACAGGGGGCGCTCTCATCTCCCTAATGCCTTTGGGAAATTCTTGGTTAACATTTCGAATGGGTCTCTTATTTTCAGCGTTAATTAGCTGACGGAGTTTTCTCTGAGCATCTTCAGAAGATCGATATCTCTGGTTGTCGTTCTCTGGGCGGGGAAGATCTTTCATTTCTATCCACCAAGGCTCGCATTCCTACAGTGTAAAACGAAAATAAATATTATTTAGTATTCAAGGGCTGAATTATCGTCCATTTTACAGTTACCGATAGAAGTCAGTGCTGTCAATTAGACAGCCTCCAGCAGGGAAGAAATAAGGGAATTGGGAATCGGATGTCTTGAGTACTGCTGCCTCTGACTTTAAACCTTGCTATTATTAACTTACAAATTTTCGAGATGCAATGCAAAGAACAAGAATACTCCCGTATTTTACGGGGCGGGGGTGGCTTAGTCGGTAGCGCGCCAGGCTCGTAATCTGTAGTTCCCAGGTTCGAGTCCCATTTGGGTCAGTGTTGAGATTTATCTCCGCAAAATTCCCCGTCCTGCCCACGGTCAGTAGGGGACACCGATGGTCTTGGAAAGGCCTCCGCCCGTCGGATAGGACGTTAAGCCGTGGTTCCGTGTGCGGGAGAGCCAAACCCTGTGCACGTTAAAGAAACCGCTGGATGGCCCTAACGGGAGGCTACCATCTGTCTCCCAACAGCTGTTCCAGTGGGTCGGAAACCTTCTCTGAGCCTTCGGGGTCCATGTGACCTGGCCATTTAGCCCATGGTGTGCAAAAAAAGTGCCGCTCAGAGGTAAAACAACCCAACGTTAAAGAACATGCTGGATGGCCTTGACGGGAGGCTACCATCTGTCTCCCAACAGCTGTTCCAGTGGGTCCCCTCCCCCAACCTTCTCTGAGCCTTCGGGGTCCATGTGACCTAGCCATTTAGCCCATGGTGTACAAAAAAGTGCCACTCAGAGGTAAAACAACCCAACCCAACAACCCGTATTTTACCGAGAAACTGCTAGATTAATCCTTAAATTGCGGTTAATCCAAAATTGACATTTACATTTCGGTTTTCGGAAACGGACATTTTTTTCCGGGAATGTAACTATCTGGAAAATAATTTCTAATGTAATTTAAGAATGGAGCTGTTTTAACACCATTTAAAATAATCAAATTATCAGAAATATATGCTTTGTAACTATACTTATTGTACTTTTTATTTGATTTGTTTTTTTTCCAGGAGGTCTTTCATTTAATCACAAAATTATAAAGTTTGCAAATGAGATATATTTGTCAACATTTGGTGTTCCTATTTGTGGGGTTCTAAAACACGGACCCGTGAGAACATTTTGTCCAATCCTTAATGATTTTTTTTACAGTATGAATAATTTGTTAATGAAGAATTTGGAAGAAAGAAAACTGTAAACTCAATGTTTGGATTGTTGTTGGGTTTCTTTTACCTCTGAGCGGCACTTTTTTGCACACCATGGGCTAAATGGCCAGGTCACATGGATCCCGAAGGCTCAGAGAAGGTTGGGGGAGGGGACCCCCTGGAACAGCTGTTGGGAGAGAGATGGTAGCCTCCCGTCAAGGCCATACAGCGTGTTCTTTAACGTTGGGTTGTTTTACCTCTGAGCGGCACTTTTTTGCACACCATGGGCTAAATGGCCAGGTCAAATGGACCCCGAAGGCTCAGAGAAGGTTGGGGGAGGGGACCCCCTGGAACAGCTGTTGGGAGAGAGATGGTAGCCTCTCGTCAAGGCCATCCAGCGTGTTCTTTAACGTGCACAGGGTATGGCTCTCCCACACATGGGGCCACGGCTTAACGTCCCATCCAACGGACGGCGGTCTTTACAAGCCCATCGGTGTACCCTACTGACCGTGGGCAGGGCGGGGAATTTTGCGGAGATAAATCTCAACGCTGACCCAGCTGGGACTCGAACCTGGGAACTACAGATTACGAGCCTGTCGCGCTACCGACTGAGTCACCCCCGCCCTCAATTTTTGGGAAGTCTTAGTAACGTTTGCTACACTGGTGTTCAAACGTTAAGCATACTTGACAAAATGGGCTGTATTGAACGAACAATCGGCGAAAACAGCTATAAAAGGTAGCGTCAGATAACGGGTACATGCAAATATGGGAACAAAGATGCAATAGTGTGACCATGTATAATTTGTATGAGGTAAGAACTGCAAACCTGTAATGATATAAAAAAGTGGAATAGATGTGGAAAACCTCATTTCTTGTTGCCAGCACATTCTGTTTGCATTCGAATGCAAAGTTCTATATATACTAGAGGTAGAACTCGTATTGATGCGCCACTGGATGCCATGGATCACTAAGGAGGTAGTGTCATGGCCGAATAGTTGGGTTTTGCCATTTATCTATAATCTCCAACTTGTGCCATTTTCGAAACGGATTGCCATGTTCTTCCCGTTACCCCTTTATCAACGTTTTGCCCTCCTGACCTTTTCCTGTGGAAACACACCAACAGAGAACCCTCCTGATCATTTTCCATGGAACCACACCAGCAGAGAGCCCTCCTGACCTTTTCCCATGGAAACACACCAACAGAGAATACTCCTGACCTTTTCCCATGGAAACGCACCAACAGAGAGCCCTCCTCACCTTTTCCCATGGAAACACAACAACAGAGAACCTTCCTGACCTTTTCCCATGGAAACACACCAACAGAGAGCTCTCCTGATCATTTTCCATGGAACCACACCAGCAGAGAGCCCTCCTGACCTTTTCCCATGGAAACACACCAACAGAGAGTACTCCTGACCTTTTCCCATGGAAACACACCAACAGAGAGTCCTCCTGACCTTTTCCCATGGAAACACAACAACAGAGAACCTTCCTGACCTTTTCCCATGGAAACACACAAACAGAGAGCCCTCCTGATCATTTTCCATGGAACCACACCAGCAGAGAGCCCTCCTGACCTTTTCCCATGGAAACACACCAACAGAGAGTACTCCTGACATTTTCCCATGGAAACACACCAACAGAGAGTCCTCCTGACCTTTTCCCATGAAAACGCACCAACAGAGAGCCCTCCTCACCTTTTCCCATGGAAACACAACAACAGAGAACCTTCCTGCCTTTTTCCCATGGAAACACACCAACAGAGAGCCCTCCTCTCCTCTTCCAATGGAAACACACCAACAGATAGCCCTCCTCACCCTTTCCCATGGAAACACACCAACAGAGAGCCCCTCCTGACCTTTTCCTATAGAAAGAAACCAACAGAGAGCTATCCTGACCTTTTCCCATGGAAACACACCAACAGAGAGTCCTCACCTTTTCCCATGGAAACACACCAACAGAGAACCCTCACCTTTTCCCATGGAAACACACCAACAGAGAACCCTCCTGACCTTTTCCCATGGAAACACACCAACAGAGAGCCCTCCTCTCCTTTTCCAATGGAAACACACCAACAGATAGCCCTCCTCACCCTTTCCCATGGAAACACACCAACAGAGAGCCCTCCTGACCTTTTCCCATGGAAACACACCAACAGAGAACCCTCACCTTTTCCCATGGAAACACACCAACAGAGAACCCTCCTGACCTTTTCCCATGGAAACACAACAACAGAGAACCTTCCTGACCTTTTCCCATGGAAACACACAAACAGAGAGCCCTCCTGATCATTTTCCATGGAACCACACCAGCAGAGAGCCCTCCTGACATTTTCCCATGGAAACACACCAACAGAGAGTCCTCCTGACCTTTTCCCATGAAAACGCACCAACAGAGAGCCCTCCTCACCTTTTCCCATGGAAACACAACAACAGAGAACCTTCCTGCCTTTTTCCCATGGAAACACACCAACAGAGAGCCCTCCTCTCCTCTTCCAATGGAAACACACCAACAGATAGCCCTCCTCACCCTTTCCCATGGAAACACACCAACAGAGAGCCCCTCCTGACCTTTTCCTATAGAAAGAAACCAACAGAGAGCTATCCTGACCTTTTCCCATGGAAACACACCAACAGAGAGTCCTCACCTTTTCCCATGGAAACACACCAACAGAGAACCCTCACCTTTTCCCATGGAAACACACCAACAGAGAACCCTCCTGACCTTTTCCCATGGAAACACACCAACAGAGAGCCCTCCTCTCCTTTTCCAATGGAAACACACCAACAGATAGCCCTCCTCACCCTTTCCCATGGAAACACACCAACAGAGAGCCCTCCTGACCTTTTCCCATGGAAACACACCAACAGAGAACCCTCACCTTTTCCCATGGAAACACACCAACAGAGAACCCTCCTGACCTTTTCCCATGGAAACACAACAACAGAGAACCTTCCTGACCTTTTCCCATGGAAACACACAAACAGAGAGCCCTCCTGATCATTTTCCATGGAACCACACCAGCAGAGAGCCCTCCTGACATTTTCCCATGGAAACACACCAACAGAGAGTCCTCCTGACCTTTTCCCATGAAAACGCACCAACAGAGAGCCCTCCTCACCTTTTCCCATGGAAACACAACAACAGAGAACCTTCCTGCCTTTTTCCCATGGAAACACACCAACAGAGAGCCCTCCTCTCCTCTTCCAATGGAAACACACCAACAGATAGCCCTCCTCACCCTTTCCCATGGAAACACACCAACAGAGAGCCCCTCCTGACCTTTTCCTATAGAAAGAAACCAACAGAGAGCTATCCTGACCTTTTCCCATGGAAACACACCAACAGAGAGTCCTCACCTTTTCCCATGGAAACACACCAACAGAGAACCCTCACCTTTTCCCATGGAAACACACCAACAGAGAACCCTCCTGACCTTTTCCCATGGAAACACACCAACAGAGAGCCCTCCTCTCCTTTTCCAATGGAAACACACCAACAGATAGCCCTCCTCACCCTTTCCCATGGAAACACACCAACAGAGAGTCCTCCTGACCTTTTCCCATGAAAACGCACCAACAGAGAGCCCTCCTCACCTTTTCCCATGGAAACACAACAACAGAGAACCTTCCTGCCTTTTTCCCATGGAAACACACCAACAGAGAGCCCTCCTCTCCTCTTCCAATGGAAACACACCAACAGATAGCCCTCCTCACCCTTTCCCATGGAAACACACCAACAGAGAGCCCCTCCTGACCTTTTCCTATAGAAAGAAACCAACAGAGAGCTATCCTGACCTTTTCCCATGGAAACACACCAACAGAGAGTCCTCACCTTTTCCCATGGAAACACACCAACAGAGAACCCTCACCTTTTCCCATGGAAACACACCAACAGAGAACCCTCCTGACCTTTTCCCATGGAAACACACCAACAGAGAGCCCTCCTCTCCTTTTCCAATGGAAACACACCAACAGATAGCCCTCCTCACCCTTTCCCATGGAAACACACCAACAGAGAGCCCTCCTGACCTTTTCCCATGGAAACACACCAACAGAGAGCCCTCCCCCCCAACTCATTCCATTCTTCACGCTCATCTGCAACATCGTCATGTGTGTAATAGGCGATGATGGCCGCCAATCAGAGTGAAAAGATGTCATCCCATTGGGCATGCCATCCACACCAATGAGGTTAGGCTTGAAAACCTCAGGTGAACGCATTGGGACATTGTCTACTTGCTCAAAGTTGCAGCTGCAATAAAGTGGTGAGGACACGTCACTCTCTGGGAGAGCAAGATTTTTGGCAAGTCTCACTTTCTGAGCATGTCTTTTTATCTTCACTGGTTGCAGGCTTACCATTCTGATGAGTAGCTTTTACTCAACTAGGGTCACCTGTGTGGAAAAGTCAAATAAGAATTGCATCACGTCGGAATGGTAAATGGAAGACAAAATCAGGTCAGCATAACGTTTTTCTGTTGTCTCTCTGTCGCCCCCCCCCCCCCCCCTTCTCCTCACCAAAATGCATCGTTTGCATAAGGTGCACGAGTAATGTCTTTAAATGTATCGCCAACTTTCTTTGTCATTGTCATAATTAATGGTGGTGTTTCCAGGCCATATCTGAGCACTAAGTGCCTATACCTGTATGAGTGAATGTGGCCTTAAGGAGGCCATTAAATCAATGTTACACCCAATAACTTTATGTCCGTTTACTATTTGAGTCACGTAATTGATCTGTAAAAATCAGTTGCAAATATGGTGAAGAAATCCTTAGAGAACCTTAAAATCACGACCATTAAGTTATTATTATTTTTTCCAAATCTGCAATGCTCCCCATTGCGTCCCCCCTCTCAGCCACGCATAGATCAGGTGTGTATACGATAGTACATGCATCAATTGTTTTGGGTTGTTTTACCTCTGAGCGGCTCTTTTTTGCACATCATGGGCTAAATGATGTGCAAGAGTCCTGATGATTTTGCTGAGCCCCTGGTCCAAGGCCACAGCCTCGGACCAGGGGTTCAGCAAACCTTGGATCTTTTCTATTAAAGAGGACGTAAACTCCGCTTGAGTCATTTTCAGCCCCTGCTGATGGCAAAAAGATTTCTATAAAGTAAAAAAGTTCTTATTTAATAGATCGTTTTTGTGTTCAGTACAGACACTCGTAGAGCCATCTATATAGATAAGACTGGGAACTGGAGGCTTTTCAACAAAAGGAAGTTATTTTAGTAACGTGTGAAAATTTGGAAGGAAATAAATCAAAAATATTGCTACAGTTCTTTGTTTTGAAAACAGCGAAATAAAGCAATTTATTGCTTTTATATTAAAATATTTTAAAGTAATATGAATTCAATATTTTTTATTTTCAAAATTTAAAGTTTGAGACAATACCACTCTAAATTTTTCACATTATTCAGTTCCTCTTCGTTTGCTCCAATTTTCCAGTCGTAGTCTTATCTACAGTACTGTGCGAATTAGTTGGGACAAGCGAAGCCTGGAGAACCTCTTCGATCCGGCAATATCCAGCAATCCCCCAAGCACTCGCCCAAGGTCATGTTTTGGGGATGTTTCACAGCTTCCGGACCACAGACGCTTCACCCCATTGAAGGAATGATGGACAGCAAAAAGTACATAGGCGTTCTGGAGGCGAAAATGATCCCAATACTGCAGAAGCTGTTTCCTAACGGCGATGGGGTATTTCAACAGGATCTGGCTCCATGCCACAATTCCCAGCTTGCTAAGAACTTCTTTACCCAGCAACATTTGAAGGTATTGGAATGGCCAGGAAATTCATCCGATCTAAACCCCATTGAAAATTTGTGGGCCATTATTAAAGCGCACATATCTAAGATGGATTGCACGACGAAAACCAAAATGATAGAAAGTGTCATGAAAGTGTGGTACCACGACCCTGAAGTGAAGGAGATGTGTGGAAAGCTAGTGGCATCAATGGTTGAGAAGGTGAAGGAAGTAATTAAAGCTAAGGGGGGTCACATTCACTATTAACTACACTATTAAAGAAATAAATATTTCAGTTGTGTCTTTGTTACTGCATTTAACTATTGTCCCAACTAATTTGCACAGTATTGTAGATGACTTTACCCTGTCATATAGACAGACATTGACCCAACAGCAGAAGTATAAATATTGTACTTGACGGGGGGTTACGTCCCGATTATCATAAAACTAATACATACCTGAAATTGAAGAAGCACATCTTCTAGTGATTCCCGAATTTCTTGATCTCTCTTCAGCTGGTTGAGCTTTTCTATTAAAGAGGCCGTAAACTCCGCTTGAGTCATTTTCAGCCCCTGCTGGTGGCAAAACGATTTCTATAAAGTAAAAAAGTTCTTATTTAATACATCGTTTTTGTGTTCACAAGATATCAAATTTATAAAGCTTTATTTGTAAAAAAAAAACTATTCCTTTGAATAAATTTAAAATAGGACAAAAGGCAGAGGCTCTCTCTACTTATCCATTGAGTTGCAGTGCCGAAAGTTAAAGAAAATGATTTCATTATTAGAAACATTCTTTGTTTATCCCAAATGCCAAAAAGAAACAGAAAGTGAACAATTTTTGTGTGAGTACTATGAAGTTGAAATTCGTTTTCAGGTTATTCTGATAACGCAATTGATTTTTAATGCATCTTGAACTTCTTTGACATTCATGTACAGCCGCGCAAAAAAGTATTCGAACACTGTGGTTGATTACAGAATTCAGAAAATATATCTGGCAACGATTTTTTTTAGAAATTAGTGATCTGACAACCTTCGTGTCACGTGATTACAGAATTCAGGAAAAATATCTGGAGCGTGTACAGCAACTGTACACGCTCCAGTTACCGTTCACAGCAAACTGGAGCGTGTGCAGTTACTGCACACGCTCCAGTTTGCTGTGAAAGGTAACTGCACACGCTCAATATTTCCGTGAGTGAGCCCACACGATCTAGTATCAAAATAATATGACCACCTACAGTTGCTCCAAAAAGTATCCGAACGCTATGGTTGATTATAGAATTCAGAAAAAATATCTGGCAACGACTTTTTTTTAGAGATTAGTGATCTGGCAACCTTCGTGTCACGTGACACGAAGGTTGCCAGATCACTAATCTCAAGGGTTCAATGTACTGTGTTTTCTCTAAGGGTTCAATGTACTGTGTGTTGTGACACATTACTCCCACCACCAGCATTCAAATTACGGGCGAATCACTTCTGTTGTCTCATACCATACAGAATAGCCTTCGCTCATCTCTAGCATCGATGAGCTGTGTTCGGCATACACCTTGCCAGTGGTTCGTGGTTTTTCCCACCTCGGACCACTTTTTGAAGGTACTAACCATGGCTGACCACGAGCACCCTACAAGTCTTGCCATCTCGGAAATGCTCTGACCCAGTCGTCTGGCCATTACAATTTGGCGTTTGTCAAACTCATTTAAGTCCGCTACCTTTCTCATCTGAAGAACAAGAACAACACTGATTAACAGAGCTCAGTATCAGATGTTATTTATACCGTTTCACGACCTTCACACGCGCCATCGTTTACCTGCAGTTGCTTCAATTTGCATGAAGGCGCGCTTGTCATAATGTTTTGGCTCTTCGGTGTCTAATCTTGTACATAGGGCTAGATTTAAGGGGTGGGTTGTTTTACCTCTGAGCGGCACTTTTTTTGCACACAATGGGCTAAATAGAGAAGGTTAGGGGAGGGGACCCACTGGAACAGCTGTTGGGAGACAGATGGTAGCCTCCCGTCAAGGCCATCCAGCGTGTTCTTTAACGTTGGATTGTTTTACCTCTGAGCGGCAGATTTTTGCACACCATGGGCTAAATGGCCAGATCACAAGGACCCCGAAGGCTCAGAGAAGGTTGGGGGAGGGGACCCACTGGAACAGCTGTTGGGAGACAGATGGTAGCCTCCCGTCAAGGCTCAGTCGGTAGCGCGCCAGGCTCGTAATCTGTAGTTCCCAGGTTCGAGTCCCAGCTGAGTCAGCGTTGAGATTTATCTCCGCAAAAATTCCCCGCCTGCCCACGGTCAGTAGGGGACACCGATGGGCTTGGAAAGTCCGCCGTCCGTCGGATGGGACGTTAAGCCGTGTCCCCGTGTGCGGGAGAGCCATACCCTGTGCACGTTAAAGAACACGCTGGATGGCCTTGACGGGAGGCTACCATCTGTCTCCCAACAGCTGTTCCAGTGGGTCCCCTCAACCAATCCTTCTCTGAGCCTTCGGTGTCCATGTGACCTGGCCATTTAGCCCATGATGTGCAAAAAAGTGCCGCTCAGAGGTAAAACAATCCAATCCAAAGCCTCCCGTCAAGGCCATCCAGCGTGTTCTTTAACGTTGGGTTGTTTTACCTCTGAGCGGCACTTTTTTGCACACGGGCTAAATGGCCAGGTCACATGGACCCTGAATTCTCAGAGAAGGTTGGGGGAGGGGACCCACTGGAACAGCTGTTGGGAGACAGATGGTAACCTCCCGTCAAGGCCATCCAGCGTGTTCTTTAACGTTGGGTTGTTTTACCTCTGAGCGGCACTTTTTGCATACCATGGGCTAAATGGCCAGGTCACATGGACCCCGAAGGCTCAGAGAAGGTTGGGGGAGGGGACCCACTGGAACAGCTGTTGGGAGACAGATGGTAGCCTCCCGTCAAGGCCATCCAGCGTGTTCTTTAACGTGCACTGGGTATGGCTCTCCCGCACACGGGGCCACGGCTTAACGTCCCATCCGACGGACGGCGGCCTTTCCAAACCCATCGGTGTCCCCTACTGACCGTGGGCAGGGCGGAGAATTTTGCGGAGATAAATCTCAACCCTGACCCAGCTGGGACTCGAACCTGGGAACTACAGATTACGAGTCTGGCGCGCTACCGACTAAGCCACCCCCGCCCCTAGATTTAAGGGGTGGGAGTTGTGGGAGGCAAAGAGGCCATGCCCTTTGCCCCTCACTGAATCATATAAAATAAATAAATAATAATAATATGTAATAATAATTATATTATATATATAATATTATTATTATTATAATATATATAATAATAATATGTAAAGCACACATAGCTGGACTAAAAGCCAGCTATGTGTATTTTACGTTCATGATTTTTTTTTTGAAAAAATAATTAACAAATTGAATTCAAATTGGTATCTTAATGATCTATATCAAAGGTAAATTAAAGCTTACTTACAGATGCATGGTAGTCTGTTCCTGTTTTCTTTCTTTGAGGGCTTTTCATGCTGTCAGATGATCAAGAACCTGTTAAAGGCATTTGGAATTAGAATCAAATGAGAAGAGAACCAATTCATATCACATACTACGATTGGGGTAGATTGTTTTACCTCTTAGTGACACTTTTGTTCACACAATGGACTAAATGGATAGGTCGCATGGCCCAAGGGTTTAGAGAAGGTTTGGGGAAGAGGACGCACTGTCCAGCATTTAGGATCCAGATGGTAGCCTTCCGTCAAGGCCATTCAGCGTGTTTTTTAACATTCTCAGTATACAGTTATCATGTATATGTAACCGTGGCTTAACGTCTCATCAGATGTATGACATTGTGTCCTAGCTCTCTTCATATCGTTGGGTTGTTTTACCTTTGAGCGGCACCTATTTGCACACCATGGACTAAATGGCCAGGTCAAGTGGACCCCGAAGGCTCAGAGAAGGTTGGGGGAGGGGACTCACTGGAACAGCTGTTGGGAGACAGATGGTAGCCTCCCGTCGAGGCCATCCATCGTGTTCTTTAACGTGCACAGGGTATGGCTCTCCCGCACACGGGACCACGGCTTAACGTCCCATCCGACGGACGGTGGCCTTTCCAAGCCCATCGGTGTCCCCTACTGACCGTGGGCAGGGCGGGGGAATTTTGCGGAGATAAATCTCAACGCTAACCCAGCTGGGACTCGAACCTGGGAACTACAGATTACGAGCCTGGCGCGCTACCGACTGAGCCACCCCCGCCCCCTCTTCATATCGAAAAGCTTGAATCAGTCTGAATATTGAATCGTGATTCATTGGTGAACATCACATGCCTGCATTGGTTGGGATCCAGTCATGATGTTGTTTGTACCATGTTAGTTGGGTTCTCTTATGGGAGGAATTGAGGAGAATGCAAAGTGTCGGTCTTGTGGCTTCTGTGATGAAGCTTTCTGTAAACTGTTTGCCTCGAAATTGTCCTCTTAATTGCTGGAGAAAGCTCTCTCGAGAGAGAGAGTTGTTTTGTTTTTTAACATTACTCTGTGCTGAAGCAATCCCCTAATTTAAGTTCGGAAGTTTGATTTTAACTATTATGAACAAATTTTTCCTTAAAAGTCTTTAAAATCTCCTGATAATTAACAAAGAACTGCTACTTTTTAAAAATGGAAGATTTTGGAAGTAATTATGAAATGTGTACCATTTTTTTGGTATATCACTGTAAAAATTATTAAAATTAATATGTTACTACATAAAATTATAAAATTTTACTACAATAAAATTCAGAATTAAATTCTTTTTAATTTGGTATATAACATGAGCTATTTCTGTTGATAAGTTATTTATTAAAAATATTCTAAATGTGACTTGTTTATTGGACTGCAACAAGCCTGGACTTTTTCTCAAAGTATAGTAATGGAGAAAAAAAAATTCAAAATGGAAGAAATGTTTACTTTAAACAAGAAATTTTTTGTTATTTAGAAATAAATAGCTTTTTTATTCATGTGCATTATAATCATTTCTGTCAATTAGCTTTTTTTTTTTTATAAATTTTTATTTATGTTGCCAAATGCATTTTTTTACTACATGACTCTAAAAAAAGTCCTATTAAAATGAAACATATGGTATTTTTTGTTAAATATTTTATTTTCAGAAAATCCAGAATTAAATTTTGATCAATTTGGCATATAACATGCCATAATTCCTTTCATTAATTATTTGGCAAAAAAATTCTAAAGTTAAATTTGGTCTCTGGATGTAAACCAGTTTTTCAGGCTGGACAATGGAAGGGTTAAAAAAACGGGGAACTCTTTCAAGAAATCAAATGTACCTTTATATTATATCGTTATAGTCTTATATATACTGATTATATGTGTATAATAGAGTTGATGAGTTGCGCTTTTATGAGCGTGAGCTGCTTACTATCCTGCGCTATGGTTCTTGCAAACCTCGTTACTTTACTGACACCACCCTAAAAATTTGCTTTAAATTTTCTGGCATTTGAACTTAAAGGTGCTGGAGAGAAAACCGAAAACCTTTTACAGGTCATAAATTTTGTAAATAAAAAAAGCGTACAGTCGCTCAAAAAAGTATCTGAACACTATGGCTGATTACAGAATTCAGAAAAAATATCTGGAGCGTGTACAGTTGCTGTACACGCTCCAGTTACCGTTCACAGCAAACTGGAGCGTGTGCAGTTACTGCGACTGTAACTGGAGCGTTTACAGTTGCTGTACACGCTCCAGATATTTTTTACTGAATTCTGTAATCAACCATAGTGTTCGGATACTTTTTTGAGCGACTGTACCATTCACAGCTCTTTAGATACTGAACAAATATTGTTGAAAATCGAGATATAGATTTAGCTGAGACATTTATCTTCAGTCACATTTTTCTATAAAAAAGCTTATTAAAGAAGTTACCGAGCTTCGCATCTGCTCCCTATTGACATAACAACATGGAGCTGTTTTTGGTTTTCTGTCTAATGCATTGTAGGTTTACTCTGAAGATCAGAGTATATGACGAAAAATATTCAAACTACACATCTTACTGAATCAGTGTTAACATTTGAAAACATTTCTACATGAATAACCGATACCTATCCATGACTCACTTACCTATAACGTATGAAATGAATCCGTGGCGGCAGGGGATGCAGAACAAAGCGGGAACAGAGACATCACGAGAGCAGACAGACGAAGGTTTGAGCGTAGGGATGAAGATGGAGGCCGCGTTGATGGCCGCTCCTGTCTGTCCGGGGGACAATCGATACTTCTCTCCATCAGGCGGATACTGAGCCAGATGAACAGGTGCCCGCATGCGTGTGACGGACTCATTCACAAAGGATGAGGTTGGGTTGTTTTACCTCTGAGCGGCACTTTTTTGCACACCATGGGCTAAATGGCCAGGTCACCCCGAAGACTCAGAGAAGATTGGGGGAGGGGGATCCACTGGAACAGCTGTTGGGAGACAGATGGTAGCCTCCCGTCAAGGCCATCCAGTGTGTTCTTTAACGTTGGGTTGTTTTACCTCTGAGCGGCACTTTTTTGCACACCATGGGCTAAATGGCCAGGTCACATGGACCCCGAAGGCCCAGAGAAGGTTGGGGGAGGGGACCCACTGGAACAGATGTTGGGAGACAGATGGTAGCCTCCCGTCAAGGCCATCCAGCGTGTTCTTTAACGTGCACAGGGTATGGCTCTCCCGCACACGGGGCCACTGCTTAACGTCCCATCCGACGGACGGCGGCCTTTCCAAGCCCATCGGTGTCCCCTACTGACCGTGGGCAGGGCGGGGAATTTTGCGGAGATAAATCTCAACGCTGACCCAGCTGGGACTCGAACCTGGGAACTGCAGATTACGAGCCTGGCGCGCTACCGACTGAGCCACCCCCGCCTTGTAGCTCCGGTGTTGTTGTTCTTGTGCTATGAGAAATGAAACTGAAATATGAGGTATGAAGATGGAACTAAAAAAATTAAAAATCTAAAACTTTAAAAATACCCATCTTCCTATGCGGTTGGGGTGGCTCAATCGGTAGCGCGCCAGGCTCGCATTCTGTAGTTCCCAGGTTCGAGTCCCAACTGGGTCAGCGTTGAGATTTATCTCCACAAAACTCCCCGCCCTGCCCACTGTCACCGATGGGCTTGGAATGTTCACCGATGTGCTTGGAAAGGCCTCCGTCCGTCGGATGAGACGTTAAGACGTGTGCGGGAGAGCCATACGTTAAGAACACGCTGGATGGCCTTAACGGGAAGATAACATCTGTCTCCCAACAGCTGTTCCAGTGTGTCCCCTCCCCAACCTTCTCTGAGCCTTCGGGGTCCATGTGACCTGGTCATTGAGCCCATGGTGTGCAAAAAAGTGCCGCTCAGAGGTAAAACAACCCAACGTTAAAGAACCCAGCCTATGCGGCCCTAAAAAGTAGAAAATAAACCTAAAGCATATCGATGGGTTGGGTTGTTTTACCTCTGAGCGACACTTTTTTGCACACCGTGGGCTAAATGGCCAGGTCACATGGACCCCGAAGGCTCAGAGAAGGTTGGTGAAGGGGACCCACTTTAACAGCTGTTGGGAGACAGATGGTAGCCTCCCGTCAAGGTCATCCAGCGTGTTCTTTAACGTTGGGTTGTTTTACCTCTGAGCGGCACTTTTTTGCACACCATGGGCTAAATGGCCAGGTCACATGGACCCCGAAGGCTCAGAGAAGGTTGGGGGAGGCGACCCACTGGAACAGCTGTTGGGAGACAGATGGTAGCCTCCCGTCAAGGCCATCCAGCGTGTTCTTTAACGTGCACAGGTTATGACTCTCCAGCACACGGGGCCATTTAGCCCATAGTGTGCAAAAAAGTTTCGGGGTCCTTGTGACCTGGCCATTTAGCCCATAGTGTGCAAAAAAGTGTCGCTCAGAGAAGTAAAACAACCCAACCCCATCCACTACTTTTCTTCTTTTTCAAACACGGATGCCACATGGTGATGTAAGTACCAATTATTATGGTCCAGGGTCAAAATAATGGTACTTAAAAATTTTGGAAACAATTCGTTTAATTTTTGTGAAGTGTCATAAATATTTCTGATAAATTTGTGGAGATGTTTTAATGTTTATTAACGGTAACTGCACACGCTCAATATTCATAGACATCATATATATATATATGATCATATATATATATATGATGTCTATGAATATATATATATATCATATATATATATGATATATGACACAATATTCATATGACACTTGAATGTCATAAATATCAGAAATATTTATGACATTCAAGTGTCATAAATATTTCTGATAAATTTGTGGAGATGTTTTAATGTTTATTAACGGTAACTGCACACGCTCAATATTTCCGTGAGTGAGCCCACACGATATAGTATCAAAATAATATGACCACCTACAGTCGCTAAAAAAAGTATCCGAACACTATGGTTGATTACAGAATTCAGTAAAAATATCTGGCAACGAATTTTTTTTTACAGATTAGTGATCTGGCAACCTTCGTGTCACGTGGTTACAGAATTCAGGAAAAATATCTGGAGCGTGTACAGCAACTGTACACCCTCCAGTTACCGTTCACAGCAAACTGCAGCGTGTGCAGTTACTGCACACGCTCCAGTTTGCTGTGAACGGTAACTGCACGCGCTCAATATTTCCGGGAGTGAGCCCACACGATCTAGTATCAAAATAATATGACCACCTACAGTCGCTCAAAAAAGTATCCGAACACTATGGTTGATTACAGAATTCAGTAAAAATATCTGGCAACGATTTGTTTTTAGAAATTAGTGATCTGGCAACCTTCGTCTCACGTGATTGCAGAATTCGGGAAAAATATCTGGAGCGTGTACAGCAACTGTACACGCTCCAGTTACCGTTCACAGCAAACTGCAGCGTGTGCAGTTACTGCACACGCTCCAGTTTGCTGTGAACGGTAACTGCACACGCTCAATATTTCTGTGAGTGGGCCCACACGATCCAGGTTTGAGCTCACACGATCCAATGTGCTGTGAATATTAACCGCAACCGCTCCAGTTTGCTTGAACGGTAACTGCACATGCTCCATATTCATTGCATTATATATTCATACGCATTAAAAATATTAAAAAATATCCGAACACTATGGTTGATTACAGAATTCAGAAAAAATATCTGGCAACGATTTTTTTGGAAATTAGTGATCTGGCTACCTTCGTGTCACGTGAGACGAAGGTTGCCAGATCACCAATTTCTAAAAAAAATCGTTGCCAGATTTTTTTTCTGAATTCTGTAATCAACCATAGTGTTCGGATACTTTTTTGAGCGACTGTATTGAATGTATAAAAATAACTGGAAGAACGCATATCGTCTCTGGCGTATATGGGAATCTCATTTTCACAGGGAATGAAGTTCTTCCCTTGCTCACTTTTTCACTCTTTAAAACTTTTAATTATGGATGTTTGTGTCGTTTTTCTGCTGAGGTCCTGCCATCCTCTCAGACCGTCTACTCTGGCATATAAACTGACAGGCTCCTGTCAGACCTCTGTGACAAGCAGCTGCTTGAGGAAATATTTATTCACATTTTTTTTGTAATGTATGTGGGGAAATGCACATAGTAGGAGGGCGGGGGGTGGCTCAGTCGGTAGCGCGCCAGGCTCGTAATCTGTACTTCCCAGGTTCGAGTCCCAGCTGGGTCAGCGTTGAGATTTATCTCCGCAAAATTCCCCGCCCTGCCCATCGTTAGTAGGGGACACCGATGGGCTTGGAAAGACTGCCGTCCATCGGAGGGGACGTTAAGCCGTGGCTCCGTGTGGGAGAGCCATACCCTGTGCACGTTGGATGGCCTTGACGGGAGGCTACCATCTGTCTTTAGCCCATGGTGTGCAGAAAAGTGCCGCTAAGAGGCAAATCAACCCAACGTTTAAGAACACGCTGGATGGCCTTGACGGGAGGCTACCATCTGTCTCCCAACAGCTGTTTCAGTGGGTCCCCTCCCCTAACCTTCTCTGAGCTTTCGGGGTCCTTGTGACCTGGCCATTTAGCCCATGGTGTGCAAAAAAGTGTCGCTCAGAGAAGTAAAACAACCCAACCCTATGCACTACTTTTCTTCTTTTTCAAACACGGATGCCATATGGTGATGTAAGTACCAATTATTATGGTCCAGGGTCAAAATAATGGTACTTAAAAATTTTTGAAACAATTCGTTTAATTTTTGTGAAGTGTCATAAATATTTCTGATAAATTTGTGATGTTTTAATGTTTATTTATTTTGTCAGAATGATGCGCGGAGAATTCTGTGCAGGGCGCGGCAACATTTCATGAGCAGCGCGGCCGCGCAGCTTTCAGTTTCCGGAAATCGGCGTAAATTTTAACAACCGGTTTCCAGAAACCGTTGGAAACCGGCTGGGTGACACAAAATTTTTTCATCTTTATCCCATCTCTACGAAAATGGTGTCCGCGAGGACAAAGTGAAATTGTATATCTGATATTTGTCCACAGATGGCGCCACTCTGCAGTGGAGTCTCAACATTTCTAATTTGTGATACAAACTAAGTGGAATCACAGATTAAATGGCTAGCACACACAGACGTCTCCCATATTTATTCCATCCAGCTCTTCGATTTGTTTGCTCACTCCGGGACGGTCCCAGGATTTTGTTCCGAGGCCGGGGGGGGGGGAGAATTAAGTTTCCTGGAGGGGGGAGATGGTGTCTGAGAATAAGACTTGAGTAAGGTTTCCCAATTGCTAAAATATTCCACAGCAAATGACATAATGGGCTAAAATAAAATTATACAAAGCAACTGTTTTGAATTTCGTGAATTGTACAGTCGCTCAAAAAAGTATCCGAACACTATGGCTGAATACAGAATTCAGAAAAAATATCTGGAGCGTGTACAGCAACTGTACACGCTCCAGTTACCGTTCACAGCAAACTGGAGCGTGTGCAGTTACTGCACACGCTCCAGTTTGCAGGTTCCAGTTCGCAGTGTTGCAGTTGTTCTCGTCAAGGCCATCTATCAAGTACAGTTACTGCACTTGCTAGATGGCCTTGACGGGAGGCTACCATCTGTCTCCCAACAGCTGTTCCAGTGGGTCCCCTCCCCCAACCTTCTCTGAGCCTTCGGGGTCCATGTGACCTGGCCATTTAGCTCATGGTGTGGAAAAAAGTGCCGCTCAGAAGTAAAACAACCAAACGTTAAAGAACACGCTGGATGGCCTTGACGGGAGGCTACCATCTGTCTCCCAACAGCTGTTCCAGTGGGTCCCCTCCCCCAACCTTCTCTGAGCCTTCGGGGTCCATGTGACCTGGCCATTTAGCCCATGGTGTGCAAAAAAAGTGCCGCTCAGAGGTAAAACAACCCAACGTTAAAGAATACGCTGGATGGCCTTGACGGGAGGCTACCATCTGTCTCCCAACAGCTGTTCCAGTGGGTCCCCTCCCCAACCTTCTATGAGCCTTCGGGGTCCATGTGACCTGGCCATTTAGCCCATGGTGTGCAAAAAAGTGCCGCTCGGAGGTAAAACAACCCAACCCAAGCTATGTAGGTATTAAGGGATAAATATTTTTCAAGGGTTATTGGAAGTGAGGATTCGTTGTGGCAAGGTGGGCTGAGCCAAATCTGAGTAGTTCAAAGTCTGTGGAAAACTATTAGTTCTGGTCCCACTGTTTGCATTGAAAATAGTGTAATAATGGCTTAATATCCCTATAGCATCATGAGCTGGAATTATTTTGGCTGTTTCAAATTAAAATTATGTCAGCAGGAGGAGATGTTGCCATATGGTTGACTGAAGTGCTGTATATTTGATAAAGAGGTTGTTTCAAGAATTTTCATAGACATGTAATCATAACTGTTTTCAAAAAGTAAAAGATAAGCGCTATTCTTGGGGCAATTACAGAGGCATCGGTCTACTTCCCATTGCTGGCCATTTCTTCGCACTTAATAGAAATCAAACATTCGGTTTGATTAACGACTTGGAAATGATCAATTTGGATTCGGAAATTTCAGAGCTTCTAGAATCTTCGAAAATGATTAAGAATATACAATTTGGTTGGGTTGTTTTACCTCTGAGCGGCACTTTTTTGCACACCATGGGCTAAATGGCCAGGTCACATGGACCCCGAAGGCTCAGAGAAGGTTGGGGGAGGGGACCCACTGGAACAGCTGTGGGGAGACAAATGGTAGCCTACCGTCAAGGCCATCCAGCGTGTTCTTTAACGTGCACAGGGTATGGCTCTTCCGCACACGGGGCCAACGGCTTAACGTCCCATCCGACGGACGGCGGCCTTTCCAAGCCCATCGGTGTCCCCTACGGAACAGGCAGGGCGTGGAATTTTGCGGAGATAAATCTAAACGCTGACCCAGCTGGGACTCGAACCTGGGAACTACAGATTACGAGCCTGGCGCGCTACCGATTGAGCCAAACCCGCCCCAAAAGAATAAGGATACGAGTGTCTAATACAAAGTAGGGAAGATTTGTGAAAAAGTGAAACCTCAGCAAAAGGGTAGCACATGAAACATCTATAATTTATTTAGGATTTGAACTTAGGTACGTTTTTCACCGTAGCTAAACACGATAACCACTGAGACCCCTAGACTGTAAATGTCTTCTGTAATCGTTCATATTATCGGAAAATATTCGTTTAAATGCTTCTGTAATCGTCCATAAAGTAAATCACACTTCGAGGGGGGAAGGCGAAGCAGAGGTAGTGATTACGTCAAATGGGATGGAAAGCTAAAAAGCTGTACTGCAAAAAGCAACTTTAAACGTTTACTGATGACAAAAGTTAGCTAATTATGTCCAAATTTATAATAATTATATTATATGATTAATTGAATTGAAAGAATTAATTAAATTAAAAAAATTCAGAAAAAGTATCTGGCAGCGATTTTTTTTAGAAATTAGTGATCTTTCAATCTTCGCGTCACGTGATTACAGAATTCAGGAAAAATATCTGGAGCGTGTACAGCAACTGTACACGCTCCAGTTACCGTTCCAGTTTATTTTATCAAAATTAATTGATTAAAAGAATTAATTGAATTGAAATTAAAAGTTCAGAATTAAAAAACTTTTGCAAAAAAAGTTACTTGATTAGGAAGGAGAGGTTTGACAAAGTGTTATGTGTTGTTATACAAAGGATAAAGAAATCGGTAAAAGAATTATTTTCCTATCTGGAAAGTTTTAGTATGATCATTACACGAGGTTGTGTGCCGTACGCACCCAGAGGATGCGATACGTGACGTTCTGTTAGTCAAAGTCTGATTGATGATGTCTTGTTTACGTTGTGTATATCCTACATGGAACGCCAAGAATTTATGGTTGCCATATAGGATCCGCTGAAGATGAGATAACTGCGGAGACTGGTTGAAGCGGCTCTCTTCCCCCATACAATGGGGCGGGGGTGGCTCAATCGGTAGCGCGCCAGGCTCGTAATCTGTAGTTCCCAGGTTCGAGTCCCAGCTGGGTCAGTGTTGAGATTTATCTCCGCAAAATTCCCCGCCCTGCCCACGGTCAATAGGGGACACCGATGGGCTTGGAAAGGCCGCCGTCCGTCGGATGGGACGTTAAGCCGTGGCCCCGTGTGCGGGAGAGCCATACCCTTGTGCACGTTAAAGAACACACTGGATGGCCTTGACGGGAGACTACCATCTGTCTCCCAACAGCTGTTCCAGTGGGTCCCCTCCCCCAACCTTCTCTGAGCCTTCGGGGTCCATGTGACCTGGCCATTTAGCCCATGGTGTGCAAAAAAGTGCCGCTCAGAGGTAAAACAACCCAACCCCCATACAATTATATTCCTGGGGGCGGGGGTTGCTCAGTCGGTAGCGCGCCAGGCTCGTAATCTGTAGTTCCCAGGTTCGAGTCCCAGCTGGGTCAGCGTTGAGATTTATCTCCCCAAAATTCCCCGCCCTGCCCACGGTCTGTAGGGGACAGGGCTTGGAAAGGCCGCCGTCCGTCGGATGGGACGTTAAGTCGTGGCCCCGTGTGGGGGAGAGCCATACCCTGTGCACGTTAAAGAACACGCTGGATGGCCTTGACGGGAGGTTACCATCTGTCTCCCAACAGCTGTTCCTGTGGGTCCCCTCCCCCAACGTTCTCTGAGCTTTCGGGGTCCTTGTGACCTGGCCATTTAGCCCATAGTGTGCAAAAAACCCAACCCTATGCACTACCTTTCTTCTTTTTCAAACACGAATGCCACATGGTAATGTAAGTACCAATTATTATGGTCCAGGGTCAAGATAATGGTACTTAAAATTTTTGGCAACAATTCGTTTATTATTTTGTGAAGTGCCGCTCAAAAAAGTGCCGCTCAGAGGTAAAAACAATCCAAAAACTCAACACAATTATATTCCAATTAACAAGTTAACCTAGTACCAATGATAAAAAAAATTACCTAATAATAGGTGGTACTTAAGGTACAGTCGCTCAAAAAAGTATCCGAACATTATGGTTGATTACAGAATTCAGAAAAAATATCTGGCAACGATTTTTTTAGAGATTAGTGATCTGGCAACCTTCGTGTCACGTGATTACAGAATTCAGAAAAAATATCTGGAGCGTGTACAGCAACTGTACACGCTCCAGTTACCGTTCACAGCAAACTGCATCGTGTGCAGTAACTGCACACGCTCCAGTTTGCTGTGAACGGTAACTGCACACGCTCAATATTTCCGTGAGTGAGCCCACACGATCTAGTATCAAAATAATATGACCACCTACAGTCGCTCCAAAAAGTATCCGAACACTATGGTTGATTACAGAATTCAGAAAAAATATCTGGCAGCGATTTTTTTAGAAATTAGTGATCTTGCCAGATCGGAAGGTTTCAAATTTGTGACATTCCTTCCAGATTGCACTACAGTCAACAGCGAAGTGTCATTCGATTTTGACTATCGAAAGCACTTGAAGCAATTGAAATTCACCATCTTAGAGTATGCGACAATATGGAAACATTTGTTTATCATAAAAAACATATAAAGTTTATGAACGGTTCAGAAACGATCACACAAGTTTAGCGTATGAACATCGACCTGTAGGCCTGAAAAAAACCCACACATCCCATTGGATGAAATTTCTGCTGAATTAAACGTTATTCATGGGATAGCCCATGCCAGAGTACATGACAAGCTATTGTACCGTAAGGTATGCGCCAGACAGATTCCCAAGCTGATTGGAGACGATAGACGTTAAGAATGCGGTGCAAAATTGGTCATTTAGGGTCGGATCTAGGATGGGCGGGCATAAGCCCTCTTCCAAATGCTAGTATGGGTAATAGAGATAAAAATTGAGATACCTTTTTCCGGCTCGTCTGAATTAAAATATATTTCGCAAAATATTGTTTCGATTATCGTCTTATTAACAAGAATAACCGAAAGTTTCCTGCATTAGAAAATAATTACTCTATCCTTTCTAAAGAAGGGTAATGCGAGTCCTCGAGGCCATTTCCTAGAATATAGAGCTGCACGAGGTGAAGCATCTCGTCTCTCATTATCTCCGCACCAGACGAAAAAGAAACGCTGGACGTTCAATTGCTGTACACTCGACACGTGTTTAACTGTAATTAACGATTAATTAAAGTGATTTCATTATGCATACGGATATTATTATTAAGCTGCCATGTTAAAGAAGAACAGAAAAGAGAAATTTAAATAGTCTCTTTTTGCAGATCATTTCGTTCCGCTTCCCGAAGTGGTTTCGTGGATTAATTTCTTTCCTTTCTTCATGCAAATGGGAACAATTAAAGTCCTTTTTGAGGCGAGCGAGCGAAATGGGCAAACGAGGAGGGAGATAATTACAAAGCTTTGAAGAAAGAAATTTGATCAGCAATAAAGACCGATTTCTTAGCTGTTATCATAAAGACGAAAAGGGAAACATTAATGTCGCTACTTTATGAAGGGGAAAGTAAAGCCTCCATTGTTTTGGTTTTAGTTTTATTCTGCATGTGCAAATCGTGACAAAGGATTGCTTCTTCGGAGATTCTACGGAAGAGGCTTTCGAATCAGCTTATTTTACATCGTTGCTATGGAGACAGGGATCGAGAGAAGTTGAAAAACAACAAAATCCGTTGAAAGCTTTGAAACCTACATCTGCATAAAAGTGCTTGTGAGTTAATGCATCTTTCATCTTCATTATCAGTTCCTTTCAGATGCAGATCGGATTGCAATTTGCAG
The DNA here is from genome assembly GCA_038380435.1 of Ryuthela nishihirai. Lineage (NCBI taxonomy): Eukaryota > Metazoa > Arthropoda > Arachnida > Araneae > Heptathelidae > Ryuthela > Ryuthela nishihirai. Next base: position 748,336 of record JAWZYU010000107.1, on the reverse strand, counting down.
ACATTCTTCTAACAAGACTTGAGATAAATATTGACGTATTAAGTGAAACATTTCTACTTTCGCTTAATTAGTGCGTTACAATACAATTCCTATAAATAGAAATTAAGTAAAGTTGTTTCAATATACTGCTTGTTGCACAATGTACCATTTCTTCCAGAGCAAACTACATTTCCAGAGTAAGTTTCTAATGATCTTTGATTTTGTTTGTTAAACAATGTAAAGACCATCGTCAGGTATTAATAAATAACCACAGAATTTCCTGAAACCATATTATAAAGAGTGTGGCGATATTTACGTGATTTTTTATGTCATCTTAAAGTAAAGAACAAAAGTCCCCTAATCAACCCCATAACATAATCTCTCTGTAAATTCTTTTAGAAAGGGAAGGAGACAATACCATTTATTCGAGTTTTATTCCTAAAGAATGTCGTGAAAGGGAAATCCCAAAAGCTGTGATAGAATCAGAAATCTTAGCTATGCTCATGGCATCGTTATTATACTTCTGAAATAAATCATATCAATTATTACTATATACATTACTTAATTTTTTTATGAACCATAACTTATATTTTTGCATTAATATTTCCATAAACAAAGGCTTTTGAAAGTATCAGTTTGTTCTGGTTTTTTATATATATATATTTCATCGTATTAAAATTAAAAAAACAAAAAAAAAACGTTTCCAGTTTCAGATATATGAGTTTCAATCAGAATGCAAATCTAGAAAAATATTTTATGAAATAAAAAAAAAATTCCTTTTTTTTTTATATAAGAGGGATTAACGTTTTTCCAAAAACATTCCTAAATAACGAAAGTAATACGCAAAATATAAAAAAAATATCGTAGCTAAGATCTGTTGCTTTTGAATAACTAAAATAAAAACGTCTCTGTTTCAAAATGTTGAAACTGTTATATGTATTTAAGTGTCGCGTTTACCTGTTATGGTAATATAGCCACTCTAACTGGGGACGAATTCAAGAATCTGGGTCATCCACTTTTTCCCATTTATACCTAATTAACTTCTCAAGTTTCGTCCTTATTCCTGATGTGGGTTGGGTTGTTTTACCTCTGAGCGGCACTTTTTTGCACACAATGGGCTAAATGGCCAGGTCACATGGACCCCGAAGGCTCAGAGAAGGTTGGGGGAGGGGAACCACTGGAACAGCTGTTGGGAGACAGATGGTATCCTCCCGTCAAGGCCATCCACCGTGTTCTTTAACGTTGGGTTGCTTTACCTCTGAGCGGCACATTTTTGCACACCATGGGCTAAATGGCCAGGTCACATGGATCCCGAAGGCTCAGAGAAGGTTGGGGGAGGGGAACCACTGGAACAGCTGTTGGGAGACAGATGGTAGCCTCCCGTCAAGGCCATCCAGCGTGTTCTTTAACGTGCACAGGGTATGGCTCTCCCGCACATGGGGCCACGGCTTAACGTCCCATCCAACGGACGGCGGCCTTTCCAAGCCCATCGTTGTCCCCTACTGACCGTGGGCAGGGCGGGGAGTTTTGCGGAGATAAATCTCAACGCTGACCCAGCTTGGACTCGAATCTGGGAACTACAGATTATGAACCTGGCGCGCTACCGACTGAGCCACCCCCGCCCATTCATTCCTGATGTGACTTAAGCTAATAGTCACATCATGAATGACAGAATTATCATTCGAAATGATCGAACTATGCTACTTGAATGGTGATAAAGAGATTTTAAATAATCAGGAATATTCAGATTAACCTCGTCCCAGGTTCAGTCCTCTAACTTGCGGCCTCGTCCCCACCCCGCCACCCTTCACCCCTAATCCTTAATCATTCCTCTTAAGTAATCTTTCCTCGTGACATAAAAAAGCAACTATTTCAGATTTTTCTAGTAAAAATAATACGATTTGCATTTTTCGAATCCCCGAACAGCTTCAATAACTCCTCTAACGGTGGAAAAGTTTAAAATGACAGCTTTTAAACGAATATTGCAAACGATCCATTTATGCAAGAAATTCGAAATATCGGTGGTAGAATGTGAAAGGGGAAGAGATTTGTGTTGGCTGAAATGATTTGCACCCTTATCCTCCGGTGGTGATGCTTGACGGGTATTTTTTTTTAAAGGTATATTAGACAAAATTGGAATATGCTTCTGTTTCGTACCATTAATTCTGATTGTATCAGTTAAACACTTTTTTTATAGATTAAGTTTTAATTGCAACAAGACGTCATTCTTCATCATTAGCAAATTATTATCTATATTATGCCGTTCCATGGCCGAGTGGTTAGCGTTCTTGGTTACTGATCAAAGGAACTTGGGTTCGAGACCTGGGTAAAGTAATGGATGTTTCTATTGTTTTTCTGCTGAGGTCTCGCCATTCTCGCAGACTTTTTACTATGGCGTATAAACTGACAGGCTCCTGTCAGACCTCTGTGGCAAGCAGCTGATTCTGAGGATATATTTTTTATTTCTCTATTTAAAACTTGTGCTTGCTTCGTTTTTAAGTGGCCAGCTCATCTGCTGGGTTTTTTTACCTCTGAGCGTCACTTTTTTTGCACAAAATGGGCTAACTGGCCAGGTCACAAGGACCCCGAAGTCTCAAAGAAGGTTGGGAACCCATTGGAACAGCTGTTGGGAGACAGATGTAGCCTTCCATCAAAGCCATCCAGCATGTTCTTGCACAGGGTATGGCTGTCCCGCACACGGGGCCACGACGTAACGTCCCATCCGACGGACGGCGGCCTTTCTAAGCCCATCGGTGTCCCCTACTGACCATGGGCAGGGCGGAGAATTTTGCGGGGATAAATCCCAACGCTGACCCAGCTGGGACTCGAACCTGGGAACTGCAGATTACGAGCCTGGCGCGCTACCGACTGAGCCACCCCCGCCCAACGTAGAGCAGACATTCGCTATATTATATGATGTACAAAACATCGAAATTAAATTTAATGAGCACACGTTGAGAAAATTAAACAGTGTCAATTGGATCAAATCGTACTTCTACCATGATCTGGGAAAGTTTGGGCAAAATCTGCCACCCACTGTAGTCTCAAATCTTTTGTAGATTGAACCTCATAGCGACAGTTACTTTAAAAAGAGGAATTAATGCTATAAAATATTTCAGATGGATTAAAGACTCGATTATTTGAAGCGTCGGTGAACCGTGAACTTTCCACCGAAAGTCCAACTGAATTGTAAAGAAACTTTTCTTCAGAATTTAACGAGGTGACAATTTGTTAAGGAATTTGAGCCGAAATCATCGTTGGCGAAACCAGCGCTGCTTTAGCAAAGAAGGTCATTGCCCTTCTGACAGAGTTAAAGTTATTGGCCGTGTATCCTACTTCTTGGAAGACGAGAACAATTTGGTCTTTATCAGCAGATACGATCCCAATATCCTACCAAGCACGAGATGCCGCCTGCCCTGCTTGGCTCAGATTAATGGTTCGAGGATGGCGAAAGAGGAGCAAGAGATGAGGATTTTCGAGTCGCTCAGAGGAATACAAAGACAAAGAAAAAATCACATACAGCAGTTTTACTTTTCTTTTTCGCATCCGCGTAACGAGCCTTGAATCTTTTCGTTATTTATCCCATTCTTAGATCACCTATGGCGGATTAGGACATCTGAAATCCTCAGGGGGGAGGTTAATCTACATTATTAAAACCTTTTATAACTTAGAATGGAAAACATGTATAGAACAAGTTGAATAAATTGAATTACGGAAACGTATGGTCGAAAGGTTAGCGTGCTTGGCTACTTGATCTGAGGGACCTGGGTTCAAGTCCCGGATAAGGCATGGATGTGTGTGTCGTTTTTCTCCTGAGGTCCTGCCATCCTCTCAGACCTTTTACTTTGGCATATAAACTGACAGCCTCCTGTCATACCTCTGTGGCAAGCAGCTGCTTGAGGGGGTATTTGTTATAAATAGAAAAATTAATATGTATCATATAAACGTCTAGATACTGAAAAATAAAATATGAACAAAAGTAAATATCTGTTCTTTGTAAGGTATTTAACAAAAATCTCATTATTTTTTATATTAACCTAAGTGGACACACGAAGTGTCTACGTAAATAGTATATTATATTGATTGTAAAAAAATTTACTACATAAAGTGTTTAAATGAAACAACAGAGTTTAGACTGTTTTGTGGTACCCATCACTATCGAGGTCCCAGGCGAGCCCTCATGCGTTTGTGCGGTAATCCTTCACTGTAGAGAGCCTTCCTTGATAGTAATGTAAGGTAAATGTCGCGAATATTCAGGAGAAAAAGAATCTCATTCTATTTCAAGCCCAACACATTTTGAACTTAAAGCTAGGAGGCCTTGCAGTTCCTTCAACTGTTGCTCAAACAAGAGTTTGGTCTTTTTCTTTTCAATATCAGACAAGAAACAAAAACCGGAATTATGGGCTAATAATGTAACGCACTAATTAAGCGAAATTAGAAATGTTTCACTTAATACGTCAATATTTATCTCAAGTCTTGTTAGAAGAATGTCTGCAAATTGCAATCCGATCTGCATCTGAAAGGAACTGATAATGAAGATGAAAGATGCATTAACTCACAAGCACTTTTATGCAGATGTAGGTTTCAAAGCTTTCAACGGATTTTGCTGTTTTTCAACTTCTCTCGATCCCTGTCTCCATAGCAACGATGTAAAATAAGCTGATTCGAAAGCCTCTTCCGTAGAATCTCCGAAGAAGCAATCCTTTGTCACGATTTGCACATGCAGAATAAAACTAAAACCAAAACAATGGAGGCTTTACTTTCCCCTTCATAAAGTAGCGACATTAATGTTTCCCTTTTCGTCTTTATGATAACAGCTAAGAAATCGGTCTTTATTGCTGATCAAATTTCTTTCTTCAAAGCTTTGTAATTATCTCCCTCCTCGTTTGCCCATTTCGCTCGCTCGCCTCAAAAAGGACTTTAATTGTTCCCATTTGCATGAAGAAAGGAAAGAAATTAATCCACGAAACCACTTCGGGAAGCGGAACGAAATGATCTGCAAAAAGAGACTATTTAAATTTCTCTTTTCTGTTCTTCTTTAACATGGCAGCTTAATAATAATATCCGTATGCATAATGAAATCACTTTAATTAATCGTTAATTACAGTTAAACACGTGTCGAGTGTACAGCAATTGAACGTCCAGCGTTTCTTTTTCGTCTGGTGCGGAGATAATGAGAGACGAGAGATGCTTCACCTCGTGCAGCTCTATATTCTAGGATATGGCCTCGAGGACTCGCATTACCCTTCTTTAAAAAGGATAGAGCAATTATTTTCTAATGCAGGAAACTTTCGGTTATTCTTGTTAATAGGAACAATGGATGGACAGATAATCGAAATAATATTTTGCGAAATATATTTTAATTCATGGCTAATTGGAAGCATGAAAAACGCTAGAAGAAAACATGATCTGAGAAATTACGTTTCACAAAAGTCTTATTTTATTCCGATTTCTATATTTCACTTTCTTCTTAGAGAGCAGGCGTGTCCAACCTTTTTACTTCCCTGGGCCACACTGAGTGAAGATGAATTGTTTTGGGCCGCACGTAAAATATGTAATATAGTGTTAATGTATATGAATAATAAAACTTCATTTATTTTCTTATGTTTAATATTATGAAATTAAAAAAAAGGTCAACATGAAACTAGTGGGATATCAAAAACTTGCTGAAAATCATATAATCATGTTGAAAGCTTATGTCGTAAACACGTAAACTTTACGATTTTGTGGGTCGCATTACTAGCTGTCCAGGGCCGCGGGTTCGATACGCCTGTTATTGTTTAGCTTATTTACTGAAGCTCGTACATGTTGTATGAAGGTCGGGCAATTGAAAGGTGAACAAGACGGAAAAAAAATCGTAAATCATTTATTGATCTCTCCAGATTCGCCAAAAGCCTATTCAGACATTTGTCCATCCCAACATGAAATTAACATGATTTCCTCTTCCTAGAGAGACTCTGGCAATTTCACGAGGAAATCTGTGACAACGCACTGCACCTCTTCATCCGACTTCAACTTCCCGCTTTTCATGGCGTATTTTAGCTGTTCAAAATTACGAAAAATTAAATTGGGAAAATGCCAGGACTACAAGGAGGATGTTTCATGAATCTCCAAACACACCTGTTCAACTTTTTTACTCTTAGTTGAGCAGTATGGAAGCTTACGTTGTCATTAGCTACGAACCGTTTTACTCGAAAGCTTTGGGCGTTCCGACTTTATTGCCTATTTTGAAATGTTCGTATTTACGGGGGCAAGGTGGCTCAGTCGGTAGCGCGCCAGGCTCGTAATCTGTAGTTCCCAGGTTCGAGTCCCAGCTGGGTCAGCGTTGAGATTTATCTCCGCAAAAATTACCCGCCCTGCCTACGGTCAGTAGGGGACACCGATGGGCTTGGAAAGGTCGCCGTCCGTCGGATGGGACGTTAAGCCGTGGTCCCGTGTGCGGGAGAGTCATACTCTGTGCACGTTAAAGAACACGCTGGATTGCCTTGACGGGAGGTTACCATCTGTCTCCCAACAGCTGTTCCAGTGGGTCCCCTCCCCCAACCTTCTCTGAGCCTTCGGGGTCCTTGTGACCTGGCCATTTAGCCCATGGTGTGCAAAAAAGTGCCGCTCAGAGGTAAAACAACCCAACGTTAAAGAACACGCTGGATGGCCTTGAAGGGAGGCTACCATCTGTCTCCCAACAGCTGTTCCAGTGGGTCCCCTCCCCCAACTTTCTCTGTGCCTTCGGGTCCATGTGACGTGGCCATTTAGCCCATGGTGTGCAAAAAAGTGCCGCTCAGAGGTAAAACAACCCAACGTTAAAGAACACGTTGGATGGCCTTGACGGGAGGCTACCATCTGTCTCCCAACAGCTGTTCCAGTGGGTCCCCCTCCCCCAACCTTCTCTGAGCCTTCGGGGTCCTTGTGACCTGGCCATTTAGCCCATGGTGTGCAAAAAAGTGCCGCTCATAGGTAAAACAACCCAACAACCCAACTCTGACACATATTGGATTGCACAATAAGTACCTTGTCATATACTGCGGTGTGGACTCTACTTGTCTAAAGTTCAATTCAGCATAAATTTCATCCAATGTGATGCTTCGGTTCTTTTCTATCATATGAGATCATATTTTAACTGATAAACTTGTTTTTGAACGTTTTATTTCTACATTTGCTACAACCATCCCTGAACAGTTCACAACACTATTAAATATATTTTGATGATTAATTACTGCCGGTATATTTTACACATATTATGTGGTAAATTTCCCTATCACTCCTTCTGGTAAATAAAATAGAATGACACTCTGCTCTTCTACTGTGCTGCAATCCCAATGTAAAAACCGACTGTCAGTGACAATATTGTCAACTTTATACGGGAACTTCGATGGGGTGGGGGTGGCTCAGTCGGTAGCGCGCCTGGCTCGTAATCTGTAGTTCTCAGGTTCGAGTCCCAGCTGGGTCAGCGTTGAGATTTATCTCCGCAAAATTCCTCGCCCTGCCCACGGTCAGTAGGAGACACCGATGGGCTTGGAAAGGCCGCCGTCCGTCGGATGGGACGTTAAGCCATGGCTCCGTGTGCGGGAGAGCCATACCCTGTGCACGTTAAAGAACACGCTGAATGGCCTTGACGGGAAGCTACCATCTGTCTTCCAACAGCTGTTCCAGTGGGTCCCCTCCCCCAACCTTCTCTGAGCCTTCGGAGTCCTTGTGGCCTGGCTATTTAGCCCATGGTGTGCAAAAAAAGTGCCGCTCAGAGGTAAAACAACCCAACGGGAACTTCGAGATCCTTATAAAGTTCAGATAATGCTTTCAGACAGATATTTTATTTAGTCCCATGGCCGAGTGGTTAGCGCGCTTGGCTACTGATCTAAGGGACCTGGGTTCGAGCCCCGGGTAAAGCATGGATGTTCATGTTGTTTTTCTACTGAGCTCCTGCCATCCTCTCAGACCTTCTATTATGGCATATAAACTGACAGGCTCCTGTCAGACCTCTGTGACAAGCAGCTGCTTGAGGGGGTATTTATTTTTATTATTTTTATTTTATATAGTAATGAGTGCATAACTTGATGCATAAATTTGAAAAAAATGTGCACTCACCTTGTTTATTGACTCGCATTTATACCTGTACGCAACGGATTGTTTCGTGCGATCCTAGAGGTCCAACGTCTGGATATTTTCACTGCTAAGTGTATTTTAGAATTGTTCATTTGCATTTAATGTTACCGCAATCATGTTGAGAGCTAGTTGGGTTGTGTTGTTTTACTCTGAGCTGCATTTTTTTGCACACATTGGGCTAAATGGCCAGGTCACATGGACCCTGAAAGCTCAGAGAAGGTTGGGGGAGGAGACCCGCTGGAACAGCTGTTGGGAGACAGATGGTAGCCTCCCGTCAAGGCCATCCAGCGTGTTCTTTAACGTGCACAGGGTATGGCTCTCCCGCACACGGGGCTACGGCTTAACGTCCCATCCGACGGACGGCGGCCTTTCCAAGCCATCGGTGTCCCCTACTGACCGTGGACAGGGCGGGGTTTTGCGGAGATAAATCTCAACGCTGACCCAGCTGGGACTCGAACCTGGGAACTACATATTACGAGCCTGGCGCGCTACCGACTGAGGCATCCCCGTCCCATTGAAACGGGGAACAAGTCTGTTATAAACGGAGGAAGTAAAGAATACTGATTAAAGTGAGCAAGAAAATGAAGAACAGAAGATGGAAAAATCGGTTAAGAATTGAGAGGAAAATGCTTAAGGAATGTGGATGAAAAGCTGAGAATGAAGATGGATATTAGTCTTAAAATAAAGTAGCAGCAAATCGCTTTAGAAATGGAGATAGTCCAGAAAAATGGTAAAGAATGCGATCAATGAAGAAGGTTGGGTTGTTTTACCTCTGAGCGGCACTTTTTTGCACACAATGGCTAAATGGCCAGATCACATGGACCCCGAAGGCTCAGAGAAGGTTGGGGGAGGGGACCCACTGGAACAGCTGTTGGGAGACAGATGGTAGCCTCCCGTCAAGGCCATCCAGCGTGTTCTTTAACGTGCACAGGGTATGGCTCTCTCCCGCACACGGGGCCACGGCTTAACGTCCCATCCGAGGAACAGCGGTCTTTCCAAACCAATCGGTGTCCCCTACTGACCGTGGGCAGGGTGGAGAGTTTTGAGCAGATAAATCTCAACTCTGACCCAGCTGGGACTCGAACCTGGGAACTGCAGATTACGAGCCTGGCACGCTACCGACTGAGCCACCCCCGCCCCCTTGATAGCTAGTGAAAGAAATATCTATGAATTGGAACTTCCTAATATTGTCTATAACAGTTACAAAAAACGAATATGTGTGGAACTGGTTTGACCCCCTCAAGATTGCACTCCTGATGCAAAAGCTCTGCAAAAGTTAAATATTTACTCATGCCAATGCAAATAGCCATTGACGTCATCAGATAAATCTCGAAATAGAACTACTTGTCCATATTCGCATTCCGAGAAGTAGAAAATAGGTTTCCATTTTGCAGAGAATGCGAAATTTTAAAATTCTTTCAGTAGAATGGTAAAAGAAGTCAGATCTTTTAACAGAGTTATTACAGATCAAAGTAAATGGTATGCTAAGCATCGTAACGAAAGCGTGCATTTTTTTATCAAAATTGGGATTTTTCCATGGGCGTTGTATTCTACTACTACAATGGATATATTTGTGGAGGCTCATACATATATTATTATTATGTGATATTATTAGAAATGTATTTTTAATTTTCTATCCCAAGTACAACACGAACCATTTTGATAATTACTAAGCCCGACCCTGGTTAAAAGAAAAACACGTGACTCATGGGTTGGGTTGTTTTACCTCTGAGCGGCACTTTTTTGCACACCATGGGCTAAATGGCCAGGTCACATGGACCCCGAAGGCTCAGAGAAGATTGGGGGAGGGGACCCACTGGAACAGCTGTTGGGAGACAGATGGTAGCCTTCCGTCAAGGCCATCCAGCGTGTTCTTTAACGTTGGGTTGTTTTACCTCTGAGCGGCACTTTTTTGAACACCATGGGCTAAATGCCCAGGTCACATGGACCCCGAAGGCTCAGAGAAGGTTGAGGGAGGGGACCCACTGGAACAGCTGTTGGGAGACAGATGGTAGCCTCCCGTCAAGGCCATCCAGCGTGTTCTTTAACGTGCACAGGGTATGGCTCTCCCACACACGGCACCACGGCTTAACGTCCCATCCGCCGGAAGGCGGCCTTTCCAAGCCCATCGGTGCCCCCTACTGACCGTGGGCAGGGCGGGGAAATTTTGCGGAGATAAATCTTAACGCTGACCCAGCTGGGACTCGAACCTGGGAAGTACAGATTACGAGCCTGTCGCGCTACCGACTGAGCCACCCCCCGTGACTCATGCTAAAACATATATATATATATACAGAGAGGAATACAATGAAGTAATTTTTTTAATTTCTTTTATTATTGGCTCTTACAAATTTAGAGTAATCATTGCTCTTTGAAAACCAAAATGAAATCTTTTTGTTATTTGCAATGGAAAAGAATGGAAAACTCGTTTCACAGATCTTTTCTGTGGCCTATTAACTCTTTACTTCTTATGTTCTTAATTAAAAGTCTAGTTATTGATCGGCGGTCAGAGACCCCCTCAGATATTTTTATCAGGCAAAGTGTGAGTTTTGGAGATGGGTTCGGGATCAGAATAATTCTAACTTGAAATATTCCTTGTAATTGGGAAAAAATAAGCAAAAATATGAAATTTTTAAATTATAACTTCAACGTTTTAATGATGAGGCATGAGATTAACAGACGAATAGGGATTGCTGCCGGGACTTTTAAGAATCTATGGAGAGTGTGGAGAAATAGGCGTATACACCTAAAGACTAAAATTAGACTGTATAATAGTTTCGTTCTTTCTAGGGTTAGTTATGGCAGTGAAACTTGGACACTTTGTAAACAAGATAACAGGAAACTAGATGCTTTTGATTCTAGATGCTTACGCAGTATCTTGGGTATTAGGTGGTTTAACTTTGTAACTAATGATGACTAACCTAATGTCGGCAACCTCCTTTAAGCAGCATATTGTGCAGAGAGAGACTCCGCTGGTTTGGCCATGTTGCCCGTATGGATAATTATAGATTGGCGAATAGGGTTATGAACAGTGTGCCTAAAGGCCTCAGAAAGAAGGGGAGACCTAGGATGCGGTGGGCAGACGATGTCAATCAGGACCTTGTTAGAATTGGTGTGCAGTGGCCAGATGCATTAGATGTAGCTCAGGATAGACTTGCTTGGAGAACTAAATTGCATGGTCTGGTTGGACCTCCGTAGCCCATGGCTGCTTGAGGATGATGATGATGATGTGCAAAAAAGTGCCGCTCAAAGGTAAAACAACCCAATGTTAAAAACACGTTGGATGGCCTTGACGGGAGGCTACCATGTATCTCCCAACAGCTATTCTAGTGGGTCCCCTCCCCCAAAATTCTCTGAGCATTCAGGGTCCTTGTGACCTGGCCATTTAGCCCATGGTGTGCAAAAAAAGGGCCTCTCAGAGGTTAAACAACCCAACCCAACTCTATTCACGAATCTTCATATGCTGATTCAAAGATTCCTTGCACAACATTTAACTACTGCATGTTTACTGGAAGCTAATTATTTAACGACAAACGTCAACTATTCTGAAACAAACGTCAATAAACCATATAAATATTTGAACAGATGGCGGCTTTCACTGCAGAATACGAACCTACTTCTCAAAGCCGACATTACAGAAGGAAAAGAGGAATTATGCTTTCGTTCGTAGCGCTCTGGAATAAATAAACTTGAGATACAATTAAAACTCAAAACTCGATTTATATTCGATGTCTGTTCCGCACTGAAATTCATATTTAAATTGGTTTTGCCTTTACACAAATAGTCTTCCTATTAATTCATAAATTTCACATTCTGTGATGCAGCAGCCGAAGTAATTTAGGATTTCGATGTGGCCGATTCATTCATTTAAGTTAAATGTTTTCTAGTGAATGGTTTCTCTCCTCCATTATCAGCAGAAACTTGCGATCCATGAAAGCTGGCTAATCATTTAGGGGAGGGGACCCACTGGAACAACTATTGGGAGACAGATGGTAGCCTCCTGTCAAGGCCATCCAGCGTGTTCTTTAACGTTGGGATGTTTTACCTCTGAGTGGCACTTTTTTGCACACCATGGGCAAATGGCCAGGTCACATGGACCCCGAAGGCTCAGAGAAGGTTGGGGGAGGGGACCCACTGGAACAGATGTTGGGAGACAGATGGTAGCCTCCCGTTAAGGCCATCCAGCGTGTTCTTTAACGTTGGGTTGTTTTACCTCTGAGTGGCACTTTTTTGCACACCATGGGCTAAATGGCCAGGTCACAGGGACCTCGAAGGTTTGGGGAGTGGACCCACTGGAACAGCTGTTGGGAGACAGATGGTAGCCTCCCGTCAAGGCCATCCAGCGTATTCTTTAACGTTGGGTTATTTTACCTTTGAGTGGCACTTTTTTGCACACCATGGGCTAAATGGCCAGGTCACATGGACCCCGAAGGCTCAGAGAAGGTTGGGGACCCACTAGAACAGCTGTTGGGAGACAGATGGTAGATTCCCGTCAAGGCCATCCAGCGTGTTCTTTAACGTTGGGTCGTTTTACCTCTGAGCGGCACTTTTTTGCACACCATGGGCTAAATGGCCAGGTCACATGGACCCCATAGGCTCAGAGAAGGTTGGTGGAGGGGACCTACTGGAACAGCTGTTGGGAGACAGATGGTAGCCTCCCGTCAAGGCCATCCAGCGTGTTCTTTAACGTTGGGTTGTTTCACTTCTGAGCGGCACTTTTTTGCACACCATGGGCTAAATGGCCAGGTCACAGGGACCTCGAAGGTTTGGGGAGGGGACCCACTGGAACAGCTGTTGGGAGACAGATGGTAGTCTCCCGTCAAGGCCATCCAGCGTGTTTTTTAACGTAGGGTAGTTTTACCTCTGGGTGGCACTTTTTTTTGCACACCATGGGCTAAATGGCCAGGTCTCAAGGACCCCGAAGCTTTGGGGAGGGGACGCACTGGAACAGGTACTGGGAGACAGATGGTAGCCTCCCGTCAAGGCCATCCAGCATGTTCTTTAACGTTGGGTTGTTTTACCTCTGAGTGGCATTTTTTTGCACACCATGGGCTAAATGGCCAGGTCACAGGGACCTCGAAGGTTTGGGAGGGGACCCACTGGAACAGCTGTTGGGAGACAGATGGTAGCCTCCCGTCAAGGCCATCCAGCGTGTTTTTTAACGTTGGGTTGTTTTACCTCTGAGTGGCACTTTTTTGCACACCATGGGCTAAATGGCCAGGTCACAGGGACCTCGAAGGTTTGGGGAGGGGACCCACTGGAACAGCTGTTGGGAGACAGATGTAGCCTCCCGTCAAGGCCATCCAGCGTGTTTTTTAACGTAGGGTAGTTTTACCTCTGGGTGGCACTTTTTTTGCACACCATGGGCTAAATGGCCAGGTCTCAAGGACCCCGAAGCTTTGGGGAGGGGACCCACTAGAACAGGTACTGGGAGACAGATGGTAGCCTCCCGTCAAGGCCATCCAGCATGTTCTTTAACGTTGGGTTGTTTTACCTTTGAGTGGCATTTTTTTGCACACCATGGGCTAAATGGCCAGGTCACAGGGACCTCGAAGGTTTGGGAGGGGACCCATTGGAACAGCTGTTGGGAGACAGATGGTAGCCTCCCGTCAAGGCCATCCAGCGTGTTTTTTAACGTTGGGTTGTTTTACCTCTGAGTGGCACTTTTTTGCACACCATGGGCTAAATGGCCAGGTCACAGGGGCCCCGAAGGTTTGGGGAGGGGACCCACTGGAACATCTGTTGGGACACAGATGGTAGCCTCGAGTCAAGGCCATCCAGCTTGTTCTTTAACGTTGGGTTGTTTTACCTCTGGGGGGTGGGGGCGGGGTTGGGTCAGTCGGTACCGTGCCAGGCTCGTAATCTGTACTTCCCAGGTTCGAGTCCCAGCTGGGTCAGCGTTGAGATTTATCTCCGCAAAATTCCCCGCCCTGCCCACGGTTAGTAGGGGACACCGATGGGCTTGGAAAGGCCGCCGTCCGTCGGATGGGACGTTAAGCCGTGGCCCCGTGTGCGGGAGAGTCATACACTGTGCACGTTAAAGAACGCGCTGGATGACCTTGACGGGAGGCTACCATCTGTCTCCCAACAACTGTTCCAGTGGGTCCCCTCCCCCAACCTTCTCTGAGCCTTCGGGGTCCGTGTGACCTGGCCATTTAGCCCATGGTGTGCAAAAGGGTGCCGCTCAGAGGTAAAACATCCCACCTGAACCTCTGGATGGCACTTTTTTGCACACCATGGGCTAAATGGCCAGGTCACATGGACCCGAAGGTTTGGGGAGGGGACCCACTGGAACAGCTATTGGGAGACAGATGGTAGCGTCCCGTCAAGGCCATCCAGCGTGTTCTTTAACGTTGGGTTGTTTTACCTCTTAGTGGCACTTTTTTGCACACCACTTTTTTGCACATCTGATTTAGATTATGCTGATGATTTAGCCCTTTTGGCAAATGATGTTGATGAGATGAACTCTTTCATTCGAGCTGTTGATGAGAGAGGGTAGTAGAGTAGGTTTGGTTATAAACAGAGAGAAAACTAAAGTGATGAAAATTGGTCAGGCAGGCTGTGATTCAGTTAATCTGAATGGTTGCAGTCTTGAGCAGGTGTCACAGTTTAATTATCTTGGGAGCTATGTAACAGATAATGGTGATGTGCGGCATGAGATTAACAGACGAATAGGGATTGCTGCCTGGACTTTTAAGAATCTATGGAGAGTGTGGAGAAATAGGCGTATACACCTAAAGACTAAAATTAGACTGTATAATAGTTTGATTCTTTCTAGGGTTAGTTATGGTAGTGAAACTAGGACACTTTGTAAACAAGATAACAGGAAACTAGATGCTTTGATTCCAGATGCTTACGCAGTATCTTGGGCATTAGGTGGTTTAACTTTGTAACTAATGATGAGGTTAGGCAAAGGAGTCTGCAACCTCCTTTAAGCAGCATATTGTGCAGAGAGAGACTCCGCTGGTTTGGCCATGTTGCCCGTATGAATAATTATAGATTGGCGAATAGGGTTATGAACAGTGTGCCTAAAGGCCTCAGAAAGAAGGGGAGACCTAGGATGCGGTGGGCAGACAATGTCAAACAGGACTTTGTTAGAATTGGTGTGCAGTGGCCAGATGCAGTAGATGTAGCTCAGGATAGACTTGCTTGGAGAACTAAATTGCACGGTCTGGTTGGACCTCTGTAGCCCATGGCTGCTTGAGGATGATGATGATGGCCTAAATGGCGAGGTCTCAAGACTCCGACGGTTTGGGGAGGGGATTCACTTGAACAGCTATTGGGAGACAGATGGTAGACTCCCGGCAAGGCCATCCAGCGTGTTCTTTAACGTTGGTATGTTTTACCTCTGAGCGGCACTTTTTTGCACACCATGGGCTAAATGGCCAGGTCACATGGACCCCGAAGGCTCACAGAAGGTTGGGGAGGGGACCCACTGGAACAGCTATTGGGAAACAGATGGTAGCCTCCCGTCAAGGCCATCCAGCGTCTTCTTTAACGTTGGGTTGTTTTACCTCTGAGCGGCACTTTTTTGCACACCATGGGCTAAATGGCCAGGTCACAGGGACCCCGAAGGTTTGGGGAGGGAACCCATTTGAACAGCAGTTGGGAGACAGATGGTAGCCTCCCGTCAAGGTCATCCAGCGTGTTCTTGAACGTTGGGTTGTTTTACCTCTGGGTGGCACTTTTTTCGCACCATGGGCTAAATGGCCAGGTCTCAAGGACCCCGAAGGTTTGGGGAGGGGACCCACTGGAACAGCTATTGAGAGACAGATGGTAGCCTCCCGTCAAGGCCATCCAGCGTGTTCTTTAACGTTGGGTTGTTTTACCTCTGGGTGGCACTTTTTTCACACCATGGGCTAAATGGCCAGGTCTCAAGGACCCCGAAGGTTTGGGGAGGGGACCCACTGGAACAGCTGTTGGGAGACAGATGGTAGCCTCCCGTCAAGGCCATCCAGCGTGTTCTTGAACGTTGGGTTGTTTTACCTCTGGGTGGCACTTTTTTCACACCATGGGCTAAATGGCCAGGTCTAAAGACCCCGGAGGTTTGGGGAGGGGACCCACTTGACCAGCTATTGGGAGACAGATGGTAGCCTTCCGTCAAGGCCATCCAGCGTGTTCTTTAACGTTGGGTTGTTTTACCTCTGAGCGGCACTTTTTTGCACACCATGGGCTAAATGGCCAGGTTACATGGACCCCGAAGGCTCAGAGAAGGTTGGGGGAGGGGACCCACTGGAACAGCTATTGGGAGACAGATGGTAGCCTCCCGTGAAGGCCATCCAGCGTGTTCTTTAACGTTGGATTGTTTTACCTCTGAGTGGCACTTTTTTGCACACCATGGGCTAAATGGCCAGGTCTAAAGACCCCGAAGGTTTGGGGAGGGGACCCACTTGAACAGCTATTGGGAGACAGATGGTAGCCTTCCGTCAAGGCCATCCAGCGTGTTCTTTGACGTTGGGTTGTTTTACCTCTGAGTGGTACTTTTTTGCACACCATGGGCTAAATGGCCATGTCACAGGGACCCCGAAGGTTTGGGGAGGGGACCCACTGGAACAGCTGTTGGGAGACAAATCGTAGCCTCCCGTTAAGGCCATCCAGCGTGTTCTTTAACATGCACAGGGTATGTCTCTCCCGCATACGGGGCCGCGTCTTAACGTCCCATCCGACGGACGGCGGCCTTTTCAAGCCCATCGGTGTCCCCTACTGACCGTGGGCAGGGCAAGGAATTTTGCGGTGATAAATCTCAACGCTGACCCAGCTGGGACTTGAACCTGGAAACTACAGATTACGAGCCTAGCGCGCTACCGACTGAGCCACCCCCGCTCCGATGTTAGCAAGAATCAATGCAAACTAAATATTAATTTGTGGGTTAATGTTTCAGATTATTTTAAAGTTAATGCTTTCCCTTTGTTGTCTGTAAACATCCAACTTTTCGATTTTAGTGGTAATTTAAGAATTCTTTTTTCTTTGGAAAAAAAAATTTTTTTTTTTTCTGAAACTCCTAATAGTTGTTATGGCGCCGTCCAACGGCGTAAAAAGTGAATATTGCCAAAAATTTTAAGTGAATATTTCAAACGACCTATTTATTGTAGGAGTTTGAAATTTCGATGTTGGAATGTGATGTTAAATAAGAACGATGTGCTTCCTTTAACCCAGGGGTGGTTCGATAAACATAAATTTTTTGTTTCAAGATATTAATGAAATTTTTTTGCGTTTTATAGATGCTAATAAAATATTTCTCAATCAACCACCCGCTCGAATTTTCTCTGTCAGAAGTTGTTAAGGACGGAAATATAATAAACTCCAATAGCGCCCCCTAACAATGAGAAAGTTGGAAAATAGCGATATTTTAAACGAATATTGTAAACGATCTATTTATTGTAGAAATTTGGAATTTTTGTGGAAGGATGTTATGGGCAGCAGGCTTACTTTGGAAGCGATGATTGGTGGCGAAATGGAACTCTTTCAAAATAAAAAGGAAAAAAAAACTCTCGTGTATTATAGGTGCTAATAAGATTTACTCTTTAATTTATCAATCTCCGCAAAATTCCCCGCCCTTGGAAAGACCGCTGTCCGTCGGATGGGACGTTAAGCCGTGTTCTGTGTACGGGAAAGCCATACTCTCTACACGTTAAAGAACACGCTGGATGGCCTTGACTGGAGGCTACCATCTGTCTCCCAACAGCTGTTTCAGTGGGTCCCCTCCCCCAACCTTCTCTGAGCCTTCGGGGTCATTGTGACCTGGCCATTTAGCCCACGGTGTGCAAAAAAAGTGCCGCTCAGAGGTAAAACAACCCAAAGTTAAAGAACACGCTGGATGGCCTTGACGGTAAGCTACCATCTGTCTCCCAACAGCTGTTCCAGTGGGTCTCCTCCCCCAACCTTCTCTGAGCCTTCGGGGTCATTGTGACCTGGCCATTTAGCCCACGGTGTGCAAAAAAAGTGCCGCTCAGAGGTAAAACAACCCAAAGTTAAAGAACACGCTGGATGGCCTTGACGGGAAGCTACCATCTGTCTCCCAACAGCTGTTCCAGTGGGTCTCCTCCCCCAACCTTCTCTGAGCCTTCGGGGTCATTGTGACCTGGCCATTTAGCCCACGGTGTGCAAAAAAGTGCCGCTCAGAGGTAAAACAACCCAAAGTTAAAGAACACGCTGGATGGCCTTGACGGGAAGCTACCATCTGTCTCCCAACAGCTGTTCCAGTGGGTCTCCTCCCCCAACCTTCTCTGAGCCTTCGGGGTCATTGTGACCTGGCCATTTAGCCCACGGTGTGCAAAAAAAGTGCCGCTCAGAGGTAAAACAACCCAAAGTTAAAGAACACGCTGGATGGCCTTGACGGGAAGCTACCATCTGTCTCCCAACAGCTGTTCCAGTGGGTCTCCTCCCCCAACCTTCTCTGAGCCTTCGGGGTCATTGTGACCTGGCCATTTAGCCCACGGTGTGCAAAAAAAGTGCCGCTCAGAGGTAAAACAACCCAAAGTTAAAGAACACGCTGGATGGCCTTGACGGGAAGCTACCATCTGTCTCCCAACAGCTGTTCCAGTGGGTCTCCTCCCCCAACCTTCTCTGAGCCTTCGGGGTCATTGTGACCTGGCCATTTAGCCCACGGTGTGCAAAAAAAGTGCCGCTCAGAGGTAAAACAACCCAAAGTTAAAGAACACGCTGGATGGCCTTGACGGGAGGCTACCATCTGTCTCCCAACAGCTCTTCCAGTGGGTCCCCTCCCCCAACCTTCTCTGTGCCTTCGGGGTCCATGTGACCTGGCCATTTAGCCCATGGTGTGCAAAAAAGTGCCGTTCAGAGGTAAAACAACTCAACTTTAGAGAGCACGCTGGATGGCCTTGACGGGGGACTACCATCTGTCTCCCAACAGCTGTTCCAGTGGATCCCCTCCGCCAACGTTCTCTGAGCCTTCGGGGTCCTTGTGACCTGGCCATTTAGCCCATGTGTGCAAAAAAAGTGCCGCTCAGAGGTAAAACAACACAACCCAACTTTGAATTATTCCAATTATTCATCCGTTCCCGTTTCCGATGTTAGAGGTTGCTAAAAACAGAAAATGAAAATTAAATTCTCCTATAAACGACTCTCCGATATTCGTCAGAGACTTTATGAATTTCCTTTTTTAGATTTTTTGTTCAAAAGTCTTCACTCCACGCTTAAATAAAACATAGTCTTTGCATTGAGAGATTTACACACATTTTAATAATTTACAATATTTCTGTTAAAATATTAATGACTTATATTCGAATCTTATACCACGGCTTTTGTTTTGTCTTGATTGACTTTTCAGAATGTATAAACTGTTGGAAACTTTGTCTCCTTGTTCTCCAAATGTGAACTCTTTTGTGTATTTTTTGTTTTTTTTTTATTTCACTTTGCTCAAAGGGGAGCATATACAAAAATATCCAATCAGCAGCACCCATCAAAATAGTCTGAAATTCTTTTTAGACATTTGGATAAAGGAAAAGAAAAAATGTTTAGGACTCCATTTCAGATATTTTTATTTTTCTGAACGCCACACTTCAATGGCCAATTCAGGTGGAATTATTTCTTTTTGTTTTTTGGAAGGAATCCTCTTCAAAGATTATTTTCTCAGAATCTTTGCCTTCCCGCGTGACACTTCCGGCATATAGTGAACGTGAGGCAGAAGGTGACGCATGCGCATATTCCGAGTCCGAATCCAATGATCCACCAGTAGAGCCGGAAGCTGTCTTGCTGGGTGATGCAAAGACTGGGATCTTCGTCTGCTGCTGTGGCGTCGCCGACTCCCCCGGGGCAATTGGGCACTCCGTTGCAGACGAGCTCTCTCGTCAGACAAGCCATCGAGCTCGTGCAGAGGAAGTCGCAGTCCTTACCCAGAGACACGAGGGTGTCCGAGCTCGAATGCGAAGGAAGCATCCTGAGCTGAGTCCAACGGACACTGACGTTGGCTGAGAGGGGGTCCGAAGCGCGCATGTTCACTGTGACGTCAGAATCGATGTCTTCCTTGTGGAGAAGAACTTCTTGATCCATAGGAGAGGGGCACAGCATGACACGACCGACGACCACGTGCTCGGTAGAGCAGTTCATCTGGCCGTGGAGACCGTTGAGTCGGAAAGCGACGTCCATGCGATGGAACACAGGAACCTTCCACGTGCAGTAAACAGGCCCCTCTCGACAAATTCCCCCTCCGCAAGGTGCCCCCAAGCCCGCTGA